>JAQPPZ010010031.1:0-22330 GCA_028583015.1 Wollemia nobilis
TAATGGATGTTCACTTAAAAGGTTTGAATTATACTTGGAGTAATAGGAGATATGATAGTCAACTCATATAACTAAGGCTTGATAGAGTTTTATTGTCTAAAGAAGCTATCCAGTTTTTAGGCAATGCTACTTTTATCTCTCTCCCTAAAATAGGTTTGGATCACAACCCTCTGATATTTGAAGATTTGCAACCTCCTATCTAGTTCAAAACACCTTTTAGATTCAATTAAATGTGGCTTCAACACCCTTAAATTTGAACCTGCATCTTTGATTGGTGGAAATAAAGCTTATTGAGGCCTTCCTTAATCCAATTAGCCAAGAAAATTTATTTTATAAAGCTTAAGTTAAAGCAGTGGATTAAAGAAGATTTTGGGAATATTTTCCAGGACAAAAAATAAATCTCTAAGTAGTTGATGAATATTGAAACTAGTATTCATAATGGAAATCCAAACCCAGGTGTCAAGTAGGATAAACAGAACCTTCTTGCAGAATTCCACAATATGCTATCTAAGGAAGAAATCTTCTGGAGGCAAAAATCCAGAGCATTGTGGTTAAAATAAGGGGACTCCAACACTAAGTTTTTTTATGCATAAATGCTCAGGCACAGAAGTTCTAAAAAAATCATAAAACTCATTAGGAGTGACGATTCAAGCATCAGTGACATTCATGAAATTAGATTCGAAGCTATTTCTCATTTTGAGAATATTTTGGGACCCAATGCACCTTCCTCTCTCCAAGCATGTAATTCTCTTCTTCAAAAAATTCCTTGCCTTATCTCCCAAGAATAAAATGCTAATTTTCTTGAGAAGTTCACAAAATAAGAAATTAAATATGACATGTTCTCTATGCACCCTGATAAGGCTCTCGAACATGACAGATTCCCTCCTAGGTTTTTATAGCACTTTTAAGATACTGTTGAGCACGATGTAACCAATGTTGTCCAAGAATTTTAACAACAAAAATTCATTCCCAAATATGTTAATTCAAAATTATTGGCTCTTATCCCTAAGTCCCAAGTAAGCAAATCCATCTCTAACTTTAGATCGATAAGCTTTTGTAATGTCATTTACAAGCTCATACCCAAGATTTTGGCCAATAGACTCAAGGTTATCCTTCTAGAAATAATAGATCACTACCACAGGAGCTTCATCAAAGATAGATTCATAACAAATAGTATAATTGCTATATATGAACTTATTCATTCTATTACCAAGAGTAAGAAACCTGACCTATTCCTGATACTTAATATAAGGAAAGCCTTCAATAGGGATTCTTGGGATTTCTTCTTTGTAGTTTTAAAGAAATTTGGTTTTCATGAGTAGTGGGTCACCTTAATCAAGGAATGCATAACATATGCCTGGTTCTTATTTATTGTTAATGGTTAAGTAGTGGGAAGTTTCAAAAGGCTCAAGCAGGGTGATCCTTTATCGCATTTTCTCTTCATCATCATGGTTGAATCACTTGGTAGATCCCTTAAACATGCTTGCTCTTTGGGATTTCTTTCTAGTATCAAGCCCTCATCTATTTCCAAGCCCATTACTCATCAATAATTTATGGATGATACTATCCTAGCAACTCTATCCTTAGTTATTGAAGCTAAAATAAATAAAACAAGTCTAATTTTTTTTGATGAAGTTGTTGAGTAGGAAATTGACTTTGTGAAGAGCAAAATTTATTTTCTAAATACTCCCATTCACATACAATTTAAGATATCTAGAATTATGGGTTGTACTATTTCTTAGCTTCCTTCTTCTTACCTTGGGTTCCCTCTATTTCATAGCAATCCTTTAGAATTCTTATGGAGCAATGTCATTAAGCAAATAAATGTTGGATGTGTCTCATCCTTTGACATGGAAGTCTTGTACGGTAGGTACAGGAGGATAAGAGGAGCGAAGCTCCTCAAGTGGAGGATGAAGCCCTACCAAGGGTGTCTAGGGGGGGGGGGTGGTAGCCCCCCCGACCACGTCGAAGGAGTTTCTTTTGGCAACACCAAAAAAAAATTTGTCCCCTTTTTTCAGAGTGATTTGCGGAGTGAAGCGACTTTCGGGATTCTCACGGTTGGTGGGTGGTTGGTGGGTGTGAGTGGTTTAGCCCACGGTGTTGTGCCCATTGTATTCTAATACCACATAGTGGTTTAGGGTTGCAAAATTTTCATTTATATTTATTGTAATGTCCCATTTTCGAGCAAGGAAGTGAATAATAATATTAAGGAGTGGCTCTTATTTTTTCTGGACATAGCCCATATCGGGTGAACCAGGGTAAATATCGTGTGTTCTATGTATATTATGTGGTGTCATTTCATCTAAGTTGTTTATTTTTGCTTTATATATGAAATAAGTTTATGTAAATATCTTCAATCAAAAAGAATATGGCAGGGTGACAAAAATAATGTTAAGCCAAGCGACTAAGGATACTCTTGTGCAAGTGTGCCTCCAAAGTATTCCAGTATTTTTCATGTCAATCTTCAAATTTCCTATTTCTATTTGCCATAAGATTGAACAAATTCAAAGGAGGTTCCTTTAGGCTAGAAATGAAAAGAACAATGAGGGTTAGGCTTTAGGGAAATCTATAAAAATTAATCTAGAACTCATGGAAAAACAAGCTTGGAGAATTGTCACTGAGGCTCAATCTACTTGGATTGATATAGTAAAAAAGAAATACCTCCACCAAACCTATTTCATGGATAGCCAAACTCTCCCTAAAAATTCATGCTTTTGGAATTCTATCATTCAATGTAGGGACATTATCAGAAAATGAATGATATGGAAACTTGGTTGTGGCAATTTTATAAGGTTCTGGGAAGATGTTTGGCTTAAGGATCACCCCCTCATAACTGAGCCAAATTTGGAAATTCTCAAGTCCTTCATGGAACAAACCTTCAGAAGCAAAGTGATTAACTTCATTTCTCAGTCTCCTAACCGACGTCTCTAGAAATACATTTCCACCAATGATATGGATTTCAATTCCACCTTTGCTACCAAAACCCTTCAAAAGTTATTGCGAGTCTTTGTTATTTTGAATCACCAATCAAAATATAGTGATGCACCTTGCCAAGGCCATAAATTTTGCTCCGAGTATCTGTTTTGCCCCGTTCTTTTTTAGAATGTGTTGAATGACATGGAGAACCTAAGGAAAGTGTTTATATATTTTTTTGGCATGCAAATACCTCTAGGAGGCCCAAAATAAGATTTTAATGTAAATTTTAGTTTTTACGACTAAAAAGTGATCATAAGTATTAGTGTAGAACTAGATTAGGGTTGCTATATTAGGGTAGTGGGTTTTATTGAATAACGGGTGCATGATTCTATTTTGGATATCATCCAAGTTTGTTTTTAGGGTTACTAAAAATAGCAAGTAAATTGATAAAAATAGAAAGTTACTAAAAATAGTAAGGGGGTAGCGGAGGCTAAGGTTTTTATTTTTGAGAGTATAAGAAGTGGGAGACTCTATCGTAAGGTTGTCTAAATTCAGTTAATGAAAAGAAGCATTTGAAAGTTTCTTTTATTGGTGTAATTTGTATGATGTCTTATCTTACAATTTTACCCTTGGAGTTCATTGATGGTCTCTTGCAGTGAATTTTCATCTATTGGTATCAAAGTGGGTGATATCTCACTAGTGGAAAGAAGATGAATAGAAGAGGGAGAGGGCAAGGAATATATACCCAAATGAATAAGCAGATGAAGTATCTGCATGCAAAAATAACACAATTGACTGGTGCGATTAATCGCATAGTGGAGGCTCGCACCAATGTGGACCCAGATCTAGGATATGATAATGAGACCATGGCTAAGGAAGGCAAATCTAAGGATCATGTGGAAAAAGAACAAAAAATTTTTGAAAGCAGGATGATCCAATCATTGGAAGGACTTAAAGAAAGTCGATATGGAATCAAGATCAAGATTTTTGAGTATGCTGGTGGGTTAAAACCAGAGGAGCTAATTGATTGGGTAAATAGTATGGAGAAGTATTTTGAATGGAAGAATCTAGCTAAGAAAAAGAAGGTGAAATTTGTGTGCACAAAGTTGAAAGAGAATGCTTTAATTTGGTAGGATCATCTATAGACAGAACGATAGAGGAAAGAAAAAGCAAAGGTCAAGGCTTGGGATAATATGAAGAAGTTGCAAAAAAAGTTTATGCCTATAGACTATTCCTAAAATTTTATTTTGTAGGTTTCAGAACCTTCAAAAGAAGGACCAAAGCATCGAGGACTACACCAATGAGTTCTACAAGCTATCTATCCGTGTGGAGCATAACGAGAATGAAGAGCAAAGGGCTGCAAAGATTGTAAATGGCCTAAGTTATGCTATTCAAGATGAGTTGAGTATGCATAGTACCCTTACTATAGAATATGCATATCAGATAGTCTTGAGGGCCGAAGAAAAGCATAAGAGGAGTAATTATAGAAAAGGTAATAAGGGACCTTCTTGAAATTACGGGCATGGAGGATCTAGCTCATCAAAGGGAGAATCCTAAAATACTGAGAAACAAGAAGAGATAGAACAAGGTCGTGGTACCTACCAAAAAGGAAGAGTGAATAGAGGAGGTCAAGGTAATGGGGGAGGTCGAACTAGGAATGGATAGGAAAGCCATATACCTATTTTAGATGTGATGAGGAAGGTCATCGAGCATTTTAGTGCACCCACTATGATGCTGAATGAGAGGAATCAGAGAGGACAGGCTAGAGTCAACCTGGTTGAGGAAGAGGATGAAACTAAGATATAAGTTGTTGCAAACACGAGCGAGAATCTCATGATAAAGAGAATATTGATTGCTCCAAGAAGATGAAAATGCAAGCGAATAAGGGTGATGAGTCCTGGCTACGAAAAAATATCTTTTGCACAATATGCACATCGGGAGGAAACATTTGCAAAGTAATTATTGATGGTGGTAGTTGTGAGAATATGGTCTCTAATGTAATGGTAGAGAAAATAAATCTAAAATATGAGAAGCACCCACATCCCTATTGCATTTCATGGATCAAGAAAGGGAATGAGGTGACTATTGATAAGAGATGTTTGGTAAAATTCTCAATTAGGAATACTTATAAAAATGAAGTTTGGTGTGACATGATTCCTATGGATGCCTATCACATATTGTTGGGGAGGTCTTGGCAGTATGATAGGAATACTATCCATAATGGGGATCAAAATACATACACCTTTTGAAAGGATGGTGCCAAGTTAGTATTGTTGCCTCTCCAGGAAGAAGGGTAGAGCAAGAGTTTACTGACTATGAAGGAGTTTATCATAGAGGCACAAGAATCTGGCTGGTGCTATGTATTGAAAGCAAAGAAGATAGAGGTAGAGGAAGCTGCTATACCACCAACAACATCCAGGTTGTTGAAGAAGTATGTTGATGTCATACCAGATGAGTTACCTGATGGTTTACCATCGAAGAGGGATATTCAACATTACATTGATCTAATTCTTGGGTCAGTTCTTCTGAACCAGGTAGCCTATCAGTTGAGCCCATCCTAGAATGCAAAGTTGAATAAGCAAGCGAAAAAATTAATACAGAAAAAATTAGTAAGGGAGAGCATGAGTCCTTGTGCAACTCCCGCTCTATTAACTCCAAATAAGGATGGATGATGGCGAACGTGTGTATATAAAAGGTCCATAAATAAAATTACTATCAAGTACAGGTTCCCAATACCTAGAGTGGATGATATGGTGGGTGTCTTAGCAAGGGCTAGATACTTCTACAATATTGATCTACGAAGTGGTTATTACCAGATCAGGATTAGAGAGGGGGATGAGTGAAAGACTACTTTTAAAACTTGAGATGAGTTGTATGAGTGGATGGTGATACCATTCGGGTTATCAAATGCACCTAGTACCTTTATGTGGTTGATGAATCGAGTGCTACAGGAATACATTAGTAAGTTTGTGGTCGTCTATTTTGATGATATCCTAATTTTTAGTAAAAGTGAAGAAGAGCACTTGCACCATGTGAGGTTGGTGTTAGATTTATTATGGAAAGAGAAACTGTATGCTAATTTGAAGAATCTTCAAGAAAGTCTAGTGTTTTTGGGCTTTGTAATTTCTAAGGATGGCTTGAAGATGGATGAGGAAAAGGTGAGGGTAATTCTTGAATGGTCTATTCCAAGGAATGTAACTAAGGTGAGAATATTTCATGGTTTGGTAATTTTTTATCGAAAGTTCATTAGAAACTTTAGCAGCATTCTGGCACCCATAATAGAGTGTACGAAGAGAAAAAACTTTGTATGGACCAAAGCATCAACTCAGAGTTTTGAAATATTGAAGAAGAAGGTTTCAGAAGAACCTGTGCTGGTATTACCTAATTTTAAAAAAATATTTGAAGTTTACTGTGATGCTTCACATGTGGGGATTGGCACTGTGTTGAGCCAAGAGGGGTTGCCACTAGCATTGTTTAGCGAAAAGTTGAATGAGGTAAGGAAGAACTACTCCACTTGTGATGTAGAATTTTATGCAATTGTGCAGGAACTGAGGTATTGGTGACATTATTGTTTATCCAAGGAGTTTGTGTTGTACACTGACCATGAAGCCTTAAGGTATGTCAATTAGAAATTAAATAGTAGACATGCCAAGTGGGTTTCCTTTTTGCAAGAATACTCATTTGTGTTTAAGCACAAGTCCGATAAGAAGAATAAGGTGGTCAATGCATTAAGCAGGAGAGTACTATTGGTAACCATAATGAAGAATGTAGTGGTAGGGTTTGAGGGTATTAAGGATTTGTATGAATTTGATGTAGATTTTGAAAGAATTGTACAATAGTACAAAACTCTAGTTGTGGGTGAGGCTGGTCAAATATTTGTTGAGTATGTTATGCAGGATGGCTATCTGTTTAAGGGGAAATAGTTGTGCATACCTATTGGTTCCATGCGAGATAATATCATCCGTGAGCTACATAGTGGCAGTTTAGTAGGACACTTTGGCATAGATAAAATAGTTGCTCTTGTGGAGGAAAAGTACTATTGGCCACGGTTGAAGAGAGATGTAATTCGATTTGTGTTGAGATGTAGAGTGTGCCAAGTGGCTAAAGGTCATGTATAAAATAAAGGATAGTATACGCCCTTACCAGTTCCCCTAGGATCGTGGACCGACCTAAGCATGGATTTTGTGCTAGGGTTACCCCGTACTCAACAAGGTAAAGATTCCATTTTTATTATAGTAGATAGGTTTTCTAAGATGACTCATTTTATTTCTTGCCAGAAAATCAATGATGCAACCAAGATTGTAGTACTTTTTTTTGATGAAGTGGTGAGACTGCATGGAGTTCCAAAGACCATCACTTCAAATTGGGATGTTAATTTCTCGAGTCATTTTTGGAGGATATTTTGGAAGAAATTGGACACAAAGCTATAGTTCAACAGTGCTTATCATCCATAGACTGATGGACAAACCGAGGTTGTGAATCAAATCTTGGGTAATATTATGAGGTTCATAGTTGGTGAGAAACCACGATAATGGGATTTAGCCCTATCACAAGTAGAATTTGCATATAACAACTTAGTGAACTGCTCGACTGGAAAATCATCATTTCAAATTTTTTATGGCCAGAACCCCAAGGGTGTTCTATATTTGGTTGAATTACCAATCCATGAGCATGTTAGTGATGATGCAGAAGCATTTGTTGAACATATACAACAATTGTAGGAAGAGGTCAGAGACAAGTTGCAGAATAGTAATGCTATGTAAAAAAAGGTAGTTTATGTGCATAGACGTGTTCAAGTATTTCAGGTTGGGGACATGGTGATGGTTCACATTCGAAAGGACCGATTTCCTAAGGGGACATATAATAAATTGAAAATGAAGAAAATTGGCCCTTGTAGAATTCTGCAAAAAATGAATGACAATGCTTATAAGGTGGAATTGCCAGTTGACCTCGATATTTCACCAGTTTTAAATGTATCTAATTTGCACGAATTTCATGGTGATATTATAATTGTTGAAGAGGCAAACACCATAGCTTGGGATAAAAAAATCCCTAAGAAGAAGGAACGCATTGTGTAGGTCCTTGACAAGAAAGTGATCACCACACGCAATGGCAACTATAGAAAATACTTGGTACAGTGGGAAGGTTTGTCCCAAGATGATAACACTTGGATTTCCAAGGAGGAACTAAAAAGGCTTGACATTGATAAGCTCAAGGTATTTCATCAGTAGAATGTTAGGATCCTCAATCCTAACATTATTAGTTAGTATTAGTTAGTATTATTAATCATTTAATTATTATATTATTAACTTATGAAGTGAATCATCACAACCCTTCATAACGTGAACCATCACGTCTCTTCATACGTGAACCATCATGTCTCTTCACCAACGTATCTTTAGGGTAGATATATATATTAGGTTGGCCATCCATATCAAATCATCCAAGAAGAAGAATAATAAGCATAGATTCTAAGGAGGGAGACCCCTATAGTGGCAAAGCGATTACAAGGGAGCTCCCTTTGAGTGGCCTACGATTACATTTACATTAATTTGTTAATAATTTTATAGTAAGACCTTAGGGTCTTACCATTTGGTATCAGAGCCATGTGGGACCCAGTCATGTGGGAATTGCTCAAAGATATTCATCAAATCACTTTTGTGCGTGAGTATCAAACTCGGTTTGAGGATATCACAAAACACAACATAATATTGGATGAATCAATTCTCATAAATGGCTTCATTAGGGGATTAAAAGAGGAAATTAGAATGGAGGCGACAAGGTTCAATCCCTATACCATGATGTAGACCTATGGATTGACAAAATTAGCTGAAGATAAAATTAATGCACAAAAATGATTAGGGAAACCACTTATGGAAAAATCATTGACCACTTACATCACTCCCAAACCTATGCATAATGGAAGGGCACAAAGCACTTACACAACCCCCAAATCTAATCGAACTTTATAAATTAAACATCTTAGCTTTGAGGATATGAAGGAACGACGAGCAAAAGGACTCTGTGATAATTGTGATGAACAATTTGGACCCCACCATAAATGTGCTACACTAAAATTGTATTTATTGAAGGAAGTTGATCCCTGTCTCTCCATAGAGCAAGCATATGAGGTAGTTATGTCCGAAGCGACCAGTGCACCTACTCACTGCAATGAAGACAATGAGGTCTATGTGCAAGAAGTGATTGATGTACCAAGCAAGGATGAAATAGACATACTCAAAGTGATCAATGCCAGCCAAACATGCACTCTACAAGACCTACACATACCTTCCTCACCAATAGTGAGTTCTTGCCATATGACCAAACCTATTCGAAACCAACGCAGAGTGACTACACACTCCTTCTCCATTGGCTCTACCAAGGAACCAAAAAAGGATATGAAATCATTACCATCACTTTTGATGCATCATTCTAAAGTATTTGAGGAACCCCAAGGGTTGCCCTCCCATCGTCATCATGATTTTCCTAAGGAATATTCTACTATTGTTCTTGGCAACCCCCCGCTAATGCTTCATCCTTCTCGATATCCCTGCCTACGAAAGGATACCATTAAAAGAGTCCAAGAAATTACACAAATCCTTCTTGGAAAACAAAGGACAAAGCTTCTCAATTTGAGCTTTGAGGACAAAGCTCTTTTTAAGGAGGGTGGCATGTTAGGATCCTCAATCCTAACATTATTAGTTAGTATTAGTTAGTATTATTAATAATTTAATTATTATATTATTAAATTATAAAGTGAACCATCAAAACACTTCATAACATGAACCATCACGTCTCTTCATGCATGAACCATCATGTCTCTTCACCAACGTAGCTTTAGGGTAGATATATATATTAGGTTGGCCATCCATATCAAATCATCCAAGAAGAAGAATAATAAGCATAGATTCTAAGGAGGGAGCTCCCTATAGTGGCAAAGCGATTAAAAGGGAGCCCCATTTGAGTGGCTTGTGATTACATTTACATTAATTTGTTAATAATTTTATAGTAAGACCTTGGGGTCTTACCATAGAACTCGTAGGAGCTGAGTTCATTTTCAACCAAAGGAGAATGATGCACCTTTCCAAGACCTTAAATTTTGCTCTGAGTGTCTGTTTTGCTACGTTATTTATTTAGAACATGCTGAATGGCATCGAGAACCTAAGGAAAGTGGCCCATATGTTTTTCAGCATGAAAATACCTCTAGGAGGCCCAAAATTAGCTTTTAATGTAAATTTCATTTTTCACAACCGAAAAGTGATCGTAACTATTAGTGTAGAACTGGAGTGGGGTTGCTATATTTGGATAGTGGGTTTTATTTAATAACAAGTGCATTATTCTATTTTGGATGCCATACGAGTTTTTTTCAGGGTTACTAAAAATAGCGAGTTGCTAAAAATATAGTTACTAAAAATAGTAAGGGGGTAGCGTAGGCTAGGGTTTTTATTTATTGGGAGTATAAGAAGTGGGAGACCCTATTGTAAGGGGATGGAAATTCAGTTAATGAAAAGAAGCATTTGCAGGTTTCTTTTATTGGTGTAATTTGTATGATGTCTTATCTTGTAATTTTACCCTTGGAGTCCATTGACGGTCTCTTGCAGTGAATTTTCATCAGATAGTCTCATATGGAAGCTTAGTGAGGATGGTAAGTTCATGGTTTAATCTACTTACTATATTCAATATACCCCTCACCTAGCTTGACCTCTACCAAGTATTTATGGGTTAAAAAGCTAATTCTAAAAATCAGCTTCTTTTCATAGTTTGCATCTCAAAATTAAATTTTAACTATGGATAATTTAATCATTAGAGGCCATTTTATCCCCAATGGTTGCCCTCTTTGCAAGTCCAATTGGGAATCAACCTTCCATATTTTCCTACAATACCCTTTTTCTCTTTTCATTCTAAATTTCTTATTTGATTTGGTTAACATTGCCTAGGTTCAATCGTCTTCCATAATCCTTCTGTTTGAAAAATGGCCTAACCCCTTCTTTAATTCCTAGTTAAAATTCATGTGGTCAATATACCTACACCACTTCATTTGGTAGATTTTGTTGGAAAGTAACAATAGAGTGTTCAAATACCCACCTTCTCTCATCGAATGGGACCCCCAAACCTAGTCTTGAATCTCTCTTGTTTGCAAGTTTTAATATAAAAAATTAGGTTGCAAGATCTCCTTGCCCTGTTGTTGATAGATCAGAAATTTATTGGATCCCTCCTCCTATAGGGTGGATAAAGCTCAACTTCGATGGAGCGGCTAAGAGAAATCTTGGAAGGTCTAAGAGCAATGAAATAATTAGGAATGGCAGAGGGAAAATCATTGTATCCTATGTGAAGAATATTGGAATTCAAACCAACAACTTGTCTAAGGCGGGAGCTCTTTATGAAGGTATGTTTATCCTAGAAGGCTTTGGCTTTAGTAACTTAATTTTTGAAGGATATTCCTTACTGGTCATAAATTATCTTAAAGTTTCTTAATACCCTTTATGGATCCTTTCCAATATCATTTACAAATACAAGAGGTTTATTATCAGGTAATCTATATTATTATCCAGCATGTGTTAAGAGAAGGAAATAAAGTTGCTGACTCACTTGCTAATAGAGGATTCAAGGAAGAGACACTTCGGGTTTGGCATACTGATTTCCCTTATAATAGTAGGTCTTCCAATCATGATGATGACATTTGTTTACTCTAAATTTCCTTTCCATTTGGTTTATCAATCTATCACTCACATAAAGTTCCTTGATGTTGGTTTGTGCGATTGAGACTCATTTCATGGTTGACTAGTGTTAATATTTATGTAGTTCTTGGAACTGGTTGCACTTGGGTTTATTTGGGTTTCTTTCCTCTCTCCATTTGGTTTGAGATGTTGTTTTAGTTGTTCATTTTTTTATTTCTTCTTGGGTTTATCTTGTTGATTTACCTTGTTTCACTTTTTTCTTTGTAAAAGGTTCAGGGTCCCTTTCAAAACCCTTTCCCACCAATTTTATGGTGCTTAGAATATTTAGAAGAAAAAAATTCTATTGGTAGTAGATCTTGTTGGTGAGAAAATGGTATACATATTTCATATAATTAAAATTTGAGACCTTATTAGTGGACTTGTTGCTCTAATTATTCTAATATACCTCTAATAAGTAGTGTAGTGATTTGAGTGGGAGGCCTATTTGTATTTTTATACAATATTTTAGCATTGAGATATTTAACAAATATAATGATATTGTATAATTTTTAAAATTATTTGTATGAACTCATTTAATATGGCTTCTTAGAAAGATAATTGGTTCCATAAATGAATTAAGATGTTCAACTTTGGTCTCCTAGAAAGTGATTGTTCATGTTAAAAAACTTGTAAAAAATTTAAGTACTTTAAAAGCTTATAATAGTATTTATTTTTTGTTTGTATAGCTTAAAATTGTTTTAAATTTGGTTGCATGACTATTATACATGTGTTATTGGCTGAACATGTACAAATGCATAGATAGACATATATATATATATATATTTCTTATATAACATTAAAGGGTTTGCATTATATTATAAAATTTTGTAACCTTGTTAATATAACAAGCCATAAAAAGAAAACACAATGTGCAAAGATAATGAATAAATTTTTCATTATTTTCATCAAAACATTGCATTTGAATTTAAGGATTACAATGATTCATATAAAATATAAAAAACAACAAGAAAGCTAAGAATAATTGATGTCTTTTAAGTATACCACATATTGTAATTGATTTGTGTTTTTTAATTGATGGATTACAATCAATGTCACGTATAAAGTATATAAAACATGAATAAAAATAAATGATTCATAAGTATGCTTTTTCTCAATTTCCAATATCACTATATGATATTATGGGTGGATTAAGGAGCTTGTATAATATCATATAATTATGTAACCCTCTTATTTCAAGAAGCCATATATCTAAAAATCTATATAATTTTTATTTGAAAGAGTTATGGAATTCAATTTCTTATTGTTTTCATTGGATACACTAGATTTAACTTACGACTTTTAATTAGAGGAATAAAATTTATGTTGTCTATTAATTATATAAAACAACTAGAAATATTGAAATAATTAATGTATTTAAAAATATATTTTTGGTTTTTTTATTTTTATGTTTTATGTTTTTTGTTTTAATTAAGCTTTTACAAGTCTAAAATGGTTTTCGTAAAACTTGTAAGGCAAGTAGGCTTAATAATAATCACTTATTTAAGAATAGAACATTAAAGCCTCTTCCACATAGGGTATAAAGAGCATTTCCCTCTATAGGGAAAAATGATACGCATACTCCTAGTTTCGATGAAGGATAGATACTAGGAGCTCAAATAGCCTTATGTGTATCAAGCTTCTCTTCTTGTATCAAATATGTCTTAGGTCTAGTTGTTTTAAATTCTCCATATAGATATGTTCCCCATATACCATCAGCCCACTCATCCATCTGGTCATCCGACACTTGAGTGCATACTTTATCTGTGAGTATTTTTGGCTCTATTTATTCCTCGAAAAATAGGAAAGCCCATTACCCCTCAACCTTGTTTGTTAGATTATGCTCAACATGATGCATGTGGAGTGGTTAAGTAGGAATCTTCATCTTGACCCTATAGTGATTCCTCAATAACATGTGGGACCAATACAAGGAAAGGTAACCCTTGATTTTCCCAATGAAATTACAAGAAAGGCATAGGCTAAATGACAAAGGTAGATTAATCATCACTATCTGCTAGATAACAATTACATTGAGATAGCCATACATGGAGAGATACAAATCCTTGAGAAGACCAAGAACATGGATAAAGTATTTTCCAACTACACTATCCCTTGTTTGATTAGTTCATAGGTCATATCCAATGTGTTGGTCATTCTTTTGGGTATGACTAAAGTGCTTGCCTTGAGTTAACTAGTAAATTTTGAATGAGTTTGTCATTGCATATAAGTGTTAGGTGGAATGGTTATGGCTTGGGCCTGCTAGGACCGAGCCTTGATATATTTAGAATTGCCTACCCATTTTACCCTTTGATAACCTTTTATCTTTCTAAAGACTGCTCCAACTACTTTATTTGCTTTGATAAGGTGAGTAAACCCCATAACAAAATTGACATGGTAGACCTCTTATGATGTTCAACCAAATTTAAGGAATCCAATGGTTGGGTCTTTGATGTGTTATTTGGGACCCACTATGCCTTGGGCCTTTTAATGTTGAAGCTCAATGTTTGGACCAAATTTAGTGTTGGTCATCTTGGTGTTAATTTTTTTGGTATTGGTGGCTTAGGCCAGTCTTTATTTACCACTTGAGTTTGATTAGTCTTCGATCTCTTAAAATTCGATACTAGTTTCCATTATTTTGGAGCTTCTTTAACTACTCTCCACTTGCTCCTTATGATAATACCAGACTAAAATTAAACCTTATTGTCTAGTGGAATGCTTGTTCACCCAAGGATAACATAGAATTATTCATCCCACATCACTAATGTTTTCTTCGGTGCTTTGGTTTTGGTACTGATGGAATTTTTGATGGGAAGCTTTGAGTAGTTGGATCCAAAATTTTAACAATATTATTTTGATATACAAGCAGAGGTATTGGACATATTTCTTGTTGGAGCATCCCATAGTCTAAATAATAGGGATTGGGATAGTACTATGGTAAGCCATACAAATATCCTATATATTTATTTTGGGTAGGGATAATGTCCCTTATTGGATTTTAGGGTAATGGTTGCATAGGGATGGGAAAAAGCGTTGTTTTCCTTTCAGAATATTGGAAAGGAGTTGACTCTTTATTGGATAGAGGGGAGTATCTTCAGTATCCATTCGATAGAGGCTAGTATCCTTAATTGAATTGAGGGAAAGAGTTGCGAGGATAGTTATGATAGTCAAAGCTCTAAAATTTTTGCTAGTGCTTGAGGGATACAATCTCATTATTCATGTCACTTATAAAATTTTATATTCTTTTTATTTCTAGGTATTGTAAGGCTAGGGGCCATGGTAGTGGTAGACAAGGATGTCGATGAAGGGGACTAATTGAAAATAGAGGCTAGTTGGAGAGTAGTTTGTTGTATGATAAAATGAAGTTAATATAGTGACTACATATCTAAGAAAAGAGGCACATGTGGTCTAGGGGCTAACTTCCCAATCTGAATGAGATCTCCCTCAACTTGAGAAACTATCCCATAGGCTGCTAGTAATTATTTGTCTCCCCTAGATTTTACCATCATGACTATATCATAATTTAAAAAATTTAGTATACAAAATCCATACTTGGTATTGACCAAATTTCTTTTGAATTTCTAACCTAGAACTTTTGGAATATAGCTTTAAAGTCATCCATGACTTCCATAAGTTTCCTCTTAATAGTTGTCAGTTGTTCTAACAACGATACCTAGTTAGCATTATCCCTGAACCAATCAACGAGTTTTTATCCATCTGATCCTAGTCATTGATGGAGTTAGAAATAAGGTAGACATACCATTCTCTTAATTTCCCTATAAAGGATGTTGCTAGCCTGAGAGTAACATCTTCTTCCCCTATACTATAGAGAGCATATATTCTAACCAGGTGTTAGAGATGCTCCATCCGGGTTATTGCATCCTCTTCGATGATATATGCAGGGACTTTAATGTAGATTTTGGGACCTCTTTCTATATAGTCGATGTTGGAGGTGATCATAAGGGACCTCTATAATTCTAGGTGGGAAGCCTTCTTTGATTTGGGTTGAACACTACAACCATATTTTGTCATTGATTCCTTCATTTATTGCCAAGATTTAGAGGGGGGCTTGTTGTTGATTTTATGGAAAACCTCACACTCATGAAATTATAAGCTTACATTTTGTTGCCCTATTAGGGTCCTTCTCTATCCTTTGTGCAGTAGAGTCGCTATGTGGTAATTATCTATCTGAGAAGAGGTTACCATTGTGACCTCATACAAAAAGAGTTATTTTTAAAGATTTTTCTCTTAAACAATGAAGTCGCCAGGTGAATCTTTAGGTGCCCAACAAGCCGATGATCGAGGCCTTCATTGGAACCTCTCCACTAACAAGTTTGTTTGTACATGTTTAAAGGATCGTGTATGTATAGGTTTTTTTTAAAGATAAATATCTAAAGAGATGGACGTATATTTGGATTATTAAAATGACTGGCAATATATAGAAAGGAATAAATAAAATCTAAGCTCAATAATTTACAATAAAGTAGATTTTCCAAATGGTGATAGTATTCCAAATGGTAATAGTATGGAGATTGAAGCAAAGATTTAAAAGATCGTGTATATATATATATATATATATATATATATATATATATATATATATATATATATATATATATATATATATATATAGAAAAGAAAGATAAATATCTAAAAGGATAAACATTTGGTACCATATAAAAAGGAAGAAATTAAATCCAAGCTCAACAAAATAAATAAGATATTCATATATAAGAAAAATAATTACTTTCTAATTATCATAATTTATTGCAAAAAGCCCACCCATTATTGGAGAGCTCTTCTCCAAGACCTTCCTTTCATAAGATTAAAAAAAGCTATAACTAATAAATAAGAGTATATTTTTTAAAATGATCAAAACCATAATAAAGAATCAACACATAAGTAATAAAAATATATCATGTTCTTTTTTCAAATAAATTTAACTAAAACATAGCAACAAATGTCTAATAAGATGAAAATTTAAAATAAATTATAATCTACTTAAAATAAATTAACTTTGAATTTTACTCTAACCAAATTTAATAAGAAATCAAACTGAAAATATTACTTAAATAATTATTTAGGTATGTTTCATACTCAATTTAATAATATCATATCAAACAACATGAGTCCAACTGATTAATTCATTGAATTTCAAGGCAGAGACCCAGGTTCAAATCTTACCTAATAAAACATGCATAGTTACCAAGCTATTGTAATACCAGTATATAATCACTATGTAATAAATGAGACATTTTTAATCTATAATCAATTTAAAAAAATAAAAATACTTCATAATTACACTTAAATATATATATGTTTTTTATATATTTATTTAATAGACATTATAAATATTTAACCCCAATTCAATATAATTTTTTAAAATTTTATTATTTTAAATTCTTATGTTTATTAATATTCCATTATCAATATTCTAATACATTGGTTTTTATGGATGAAATTATAAGTTATAAATTAAAAGAAAAAGTTAAACCCCTCTGTTTATAGTTAAAAGAGAGAAAAAAGAAGTCATGCTTAAATATTTTTTTTTGGTTAGATTTAATTTCTTTAATAGGGATTATACGTCTCTTTCTAATTTAATAGGTATTTTTTAATTTAGTTATTTTAAATTTTATATTTAATTATTTGTTTAAATATTATATATATATATATATATATAGAATGAAGTTAATTATAATCATATTAGTAACTATTAAGTATAGGGTTCAAATTACATGGGCTGCTTCCAAGAAGCTTATCCCATCTCATTATTGTTGACCCAAAGTGAGAGGGAAACCATTGGTTGCTTTTGGGATTCGTATTGTCATCTTCCATTTGACATGCACTCAAAGGATTATAATCGTCCATTGTTATTTTAAATTTTATATTTAATATATTTAGTTATTTGTTATAATACTATATACAGAGGGGAGTTGATTATGATCACATTAGTAACTGTTAAGCATAGGGTTCAAATCACATAGGCTCCTCCCAACAAGCTTATTCCATCTTATTATTGTTGACCCAAACTGAAAGGGAAACCATGTTGGCCCAAAGTGGGAGGGAAACCATTGATTGCTTTTGGGATTTGTATTGTCATCGTCCATTTGACACACTCAAAGGATTAAACAATATAATATTATAAAATTAATTTTATATTCAAGTTGCACTTAAATATTTATTTTATCTATTTTTTTAATAGGTATTATAAAGCTTTGATCCCAATTCAATATATATTTTTAAAATTTTATTATTTAGAATTTTTATATTTATTAGTATTCAATTATCAATATTTTAATACATTGGTTTTTATAGATGGAATTATAAGTTATAAATTAAATGAAAAAGTTGAAACCGTGCCTCTTGATAGTTAGAAAAAAAAAGTGGTAATTGAATATTTTTTTTTTTGTTATTTCTTAATAATTCAATTGAGATTTTTATTTCAGAGTATAATTTGAAAAATTTCAGCAGTTAATAATAATTTATTTTGTGCAGATTCGAAGTCCTTTATTGCTTCAGTTTTTTTTTTGGAAGCTTTAATGAGGCTTACTGCTGGTTTTTGGGTTGTAGTTATCAATATTAGTTTTTGTAATTGATGTCCATACTTTTAGTTTATATTACTCGGGCTTATTTCCTTGCTATATTTTGTCAGTTGATGTAATTCTTGTGATGTATATAGATGGTTGTTATATTTCTTGTGTTGTATATATTTGGTCTTTCATTGGCTTCAGGCAGCTGTTTTGTACTTGTTTTTATATTAATAAATTAAACCATCTTTCATTTCGAAAAAATAGAGATTATTTAATTTTGTTATTTTAAATTTTATATTTAATATATTTAGTTATTTGTTTTAATATTATATATAGAGGAGTTGGTTATAACCACGTTAATTTTAGTAACTATTAAGTATAGTGTTCAAATCACATGGGTTGCTTCCAACAAGTTTATTCCATCTTGCAAGCATAGGGTTAACAAGCTTATTCCATATCTCATTGTTGTTGACTCGAAATAAGAAGGAGACTTTCCAACAAGCTTATTCCATCTCAAATCATATGGATTGTTCCCAACAAGCTTATTCTATCTTGTTAATCATAGGGTTAACAAGCTTATTCCATCTCATTGTTGTTAACTAGAAATGAAAAGGAGACCACCCATTGTTGGATGGTTAACAAGTTGTTGTTGACTCGAAATGAGAAGAAGACCACCCGTCATCGTTCATCACTCAAAAAATTAAAATCAAACTATTAACACCTCAAAATTTGATGGTAAATTTAAAGTTACCTTTAAATGGAAAGTTAAAATCATGTCTTTTAAAGAGTGAAAAATAAAAATAAAAACTAAAGTTTTTATGGAGGGTAAATTTTATATTTTGCGTATGAAAAAGGTAAAAACAAAAACTAAAGTTTTTATGGAGGGTAAATTTTATATTTTGCGTATGAAAAAGGTAAAATAACATTTAAATGGCTTCAGACTCATAATTTTAATTTGTAATATAACGAATTAGAAATGGTTTATATTAAAAACAAATATTTGAATTTTTTATTTTATGTTAAAAATATATATGTGGTGGAATGGGTAGACGTAACGACATGGTGATACAGTATTCCTGCATATTACAATTTAATTAATAATATATTTAAATAATTATAATAATAATAAAAACTAAAACTAATTCGATTACACAATACAGTTTTTCGTCCCCTTTTGAATAACCAATACAGTTTGCCGGTAATTACGCGGCTAGCCGTTAAAAATATCTATAAAATAAAATAGTGTGAACGGCATTTCCAACAGAAGCTATAATAAAGCGCGAGAACTTTCTAGACTTACGGAAGAGAACTTTCCAGACTTTGCTGGAGTTTACCAAAAAAATAAAACTTCTCCCGTAATCTTTTTAATGTCATCAAAAAGTTTTGAACGGAAGATTTGATATGAATATAAATTAGTTTTAATATAAATAAGTTCGAAAGCGTTTCAAAAGAGCATAATATTAAATTTTAAACTTTGATTTGGCCGTTGAATTGATTTTCCTTATGTTACCCGCTTATGGCCTAAAATAAGTATTTAGGCACAGTTGGCCTTTGATCGAGTCATCTCGCCCCTTCACCCTCTCCATCCCTCCTCGGAAATTCTCCCTGTGAGTAAGCCATGGCGGCCGTATCCCCGGCTTTCCATTTATTTACACTCGGAAATTCTCCCTGTGGATAAGCCATCGCGGCCGTATCCCCCTTAACCGGGCTTTTCATTTCTTTACACTAGGAAATTCTCCTGTGGATAAGCCATGGCGGCCGTATCCCCTTAACCGGACTTTCCATTTCTTCACATTGGGGGCTTTTCATTTCTTTACACTCGGAAATTCTCCCTGTGGATAAGCCATGGCGGCCGTATCCCCCTTTACCGGACTTTCCATTTCTTAACATTAGGTTATCAGAATTTCAAGTCTGGTCCCAGGTTCACGGAGTCCAGCAACTTTTGAAATCCATCTCATGCAAGAAAGTATCTGATCAATGGGTAAAGAGGACTAATGGGAAGATAGAATCTAGTTGGCGTGCAATGTTTAATATTGTTTATTGTTGATACTGTAATGTTAATCTATATAATTGATAAGGGTATTTATTAAATAATTATTAATATTTTGTAAATTCATTAATGGGAGGCAATTATATCTATTGATCAATTTATATTTAAATTATTTAAAAAATAAAATAAAAAATACTTTATACATCCACATTTCATAAAATAGATAATAATTCTAGGTCATTCACTCGCTCTATATATAAAATAACCTCTATGTATGCCTTATTATTTTAGGTTTTGAGTTAAGAGAGGTTTTCATAATATATTTTATTATTTAAATAAGTTATATGCAAAATATATATTTAGTGGAGTAATAATAAATAATATGAATTATGTGTAAGTTTTATATGTTCATATGTAGATTTTAAAAATGCTTAAACATGTGCATTTAAAATTATTAAAAGCCAGGATATTCTTGGGTTTTTATGTATACTTCAATTCTATGCTTTGATTTTGTTAGTTTGGAGGAAAGTTGTTCAAAATATTATCGTTAATTAAACAAGGTATTCATAAATTAATAGCTTGAGTGGGGTAAAAATATACTTTGCAAACGTGCAATTACTAAATCATTTAAAAATGGATAGAACTATAATTTCTGTGTTCTCTTTTTATCGTGTAATGTTTTCCTAGATATATTTAGATATATTTAGGGTATTGTAATTTCAATTTGAAATATGCTTTAATAAAATGTTTACTTGTTCTTTTATATTTTTATAGGTGTTTTATATTTGGATTTTTTATTAAGGTGTTTTTTTTTATGATAATTGAGTTTTTGGTTTGTTTATTTTGTTTGTTGTGGGTAATTTATATTTATTTTTATAAATGTGATTTTTTTTTTTTTTTAATAATTTGTAAGCTTTTATACTGCTTTAACAGCCTTAAAGTTGCATTTCGATTATGATAGAAATTTTAGATTTAATGTTTTCCTTCCAAATAAATTATTTTAACATAGTTAGATATTTGATGTTTTATGTTTTATTGAAACGTGTAATTTTATTTAATTCTCTAGTTTGTGGATGTTATAAAAACCTATTAGTGGAAATTAATGTAGATTTGATATCTTTTTCTTTTTCTTTTAAAGATGGTATATAATTTGTTAGGTTTTTCAGTAACATATTTGAAAAAATTAATGCTAGAGGTTTGGCTTGGTGCTTTTCTTATAGATGAAAGTTATTTCTAGTGGAAATTAATGTAGATTTGATATCTTTGTTTTCTTTTTCTTTTGAAGATGGTATAATTTGTTAGGTTTTCAGTAACATATTTGCAAAAACTAATGCTAAAGGTCTGGCTTGGTGCTTTTCTTATAGATGAAAGTCTGTATTTCTTCACTTATTTTTTTGTTTATTTGAGTGTACTAAATGTTATAGGTGTTTTCATTTGACCTAGTGTAATGCATTATTTACTCCATGGGACACTCTAGAATATTAATAGACAATAATATTAATTAGAAACTAAAAATTATGTTTTTTAATCTAAATTAACCAAGTATAATCTTTACTGCATTTGACATTATAGGACAAGAATAAAAATTAGAAACTAAATATTTTTTCTTGATCTAAATCAACTATAGAATTTTTCTAACCAATTTTAGTTTAACTTGATGTCCTATGTATTTACAAGGCATGAAAAATATCATAGGAAAATAGTAAAATGAAGATCTCCATTGGTAGAAACAAATATTTTGTAATATCATTTAATGTCATAGTTTAGTTAACACTCTCAGTGCATTTACTTTGTTTTATTGCTTTTATTTCGTGCTTTTTGAATAAATGTTTTGTTAATTATACTATCTATTGGGAATATTAACTCGATCGTTCTTAAGATATATTTTTTTTTTTTATATATATATATATATATATATATATATATATATATATATATATATATATATATATACACACCAAAAACCATCCCTGGGTGGGATGGCCATGGCCTAGGCCCCTCACAAAGTCAAGGGTAGGACAAGGGGCAATAAAATTCTACCATTTATCCTATCCAATGATTTATGACAAATAGAGGTCATGTAAAATCCATCACAACTTAAAAATGGGAGGCTCAATTTGGATACTTCTTCCACCCTATGCATGGCATGGTTTTGACAAGTTGTGACTCCTTTGCATTTTCTA
>JAQPPZ010010032.1:0-24305 GCA_028583015.1 Wollemia nobilis
GCCAAACATGCACTCTACAAGAACTACACTCAATTTCCTCTCCAATAGTGAGTTATCACCACAAGATCAAACCTATTCAAAAACAAGGCAGAAAGGTGACTGCACACTCCTCCATTGCCTCTCCTAGGGAATAACAGGAGAATGTAGAAGTTTTACCACCTCTTTTTATGCATAATTCTAAGGTGTTCGAATAACCCAAAGGATTTCCCTTCCCTCATCATCACACATTTACTAATATTTTTGGAAATCCCCCGTTAACACTTCATCCTTCTCGATATCCCTGCCTACGGAAGGATGACATTAAAAGAGTCCAAGAACTTACACAAATCCTTCTTGGAAAACAAAGGACAAAGCTCCTCACTTTGAGCTTTGAGGACAAAGATATTTTAAGGAGGGTGGCATGTTAGGATCCTCCATCCTAACATTATTATTTAGTATTAGTTAGTATTATTAATCATTTAATTATTATATTATTAACCCATAAAGTGAACCATCACATCTCTTCATAACGTGAACCATCACGTCTCTTCATAACGTGAACCATAACGCCTCTTAACCAATGTAGCTTTAGGGTAGATATATATATTAGGTTGGCCATTCACACAAATCATCCAAGAAAAAGAATATATATTTGTTTAAAACCATTGGAGGGATTTCCCAAACCAATGCAAAAGGCGATTCGTGTCTAAAAGTGATTCTATTTATTTATTTCTCCTTTATTAAATTATTGTGATAGGAACCCTTGGTTCCTACCAATGTATGTATATGTTCTTTTAAGAGTTACTTTGACCATTTTTGCATCTAATTGTTAGATTTTTTGCATTCAAAAGCATATTAGGATTTTGTATAAGTTAGAAGGATAAAATTTCAACTAGATGTGTTTGCACCCTACATACATTAAAAAACCAAGAGGATAGGATGGATCATGCCTTGCTAACAACCAAATTATAAATCCTAATGACACCAGATGTTGAGGTGAACTCATAATGAGCATGAGGCACCAAGTCAGCATAAGGAGATAAGGCATCAATTCAACACTACAAGATTATGCATTGAGGTAGCACTAGAAGACAATAATAGGTGAAATTGGCTAGATGTATGTGGGTGACCATTGACTGAAGTCTCACAATGATGTAATCACCAAGTGATGCAGACAATACCCCTCAACATAATCGCACCTATAACATTGATGTGGTGATTGCTCAACTAGCACCACCAAATTTGGGGAGTGTGGTTCTCACAAGGATTGTGAGGTTATTTGATCTCAAATGGATGTAATAGAGATGGACCATCTAATATAGAAAATCTTCCATTCTTGGATACATAACTAGATAGGACTAATATTTGAAGCTAAATAGGATAGTATTTGTGTTGTCATTAGAACAATGCACTATTATCCTTCTCAACTAACAGCTTGGAAAACTATGTAGTTCTTTGATAATTAGGAATTTTTTGTAAATACCCATATATAAATAAGGACATTCATGATAATGTATAGGTTAATGATCAATATATTTTTTTCAAATATTTGATGTATTAATATTTTCTTTGTATTTTACTTGTGTGTAAGAACATTTTGCATGGACATTGGTTAAATTAATAGAGACTTCAAGATTTTTACCCACCTGCTAAGTTATAATCATTTTTTGCCATTAAGGAGCCTAGACCCACTCTAGCATGGAGGAAAATGATTGTTGTGTTACTTTTGGTAGGTATGCCACATTGTTATTTGCATTTGTGTTTATAGGTATCTATTATTTTCCTACTTTCTACAATGATATAAGTTGTATATGATGTTTTAAAATATTCATTATGTTTTCTTAATTTTGTCATATCACATTGCATTGTAAACTATATGTGTGTACCACATTTTTTATATTTGATTTGTTGAGCAAGGTGCAGCAACAGTATTGTCATTGTTGTCAACACAGTCAGATAGATCTGTTGATGCAGTGAACAGGAAGTTCAAAAGCTATTCAGATGCAGAAGACAGGAGTTCAAAGGTTATTCATAGTATGTACAGTGATTTTCCAAGAAGACCGAAGTGGCCCATATGCAAAAGATCAAAGAAAAATACAAGTAAGAAAAGTTTCGTGATATCGCGACATATATAGCAGGCAAGAAAAACTATCACGATTTTGCGACATGTTGGAAGAGAGAGAAAAAGTAGGAAAAATTGTCATGATTTCGTGACATGTTGGAAGAGAGAGAAAAAGCAGGAAAAACTGTCACAATTTTGCGACATGTTGGAAGAGAAAAAGGCAAGTGGAAAAACTGTCACAATTTCACGACATGTTGGAAGAGAAAAAGGCAAGTGGAAAAACTGTCACGATTTCGCGACATGTTGGAAGAGAAAGAGAAAGCAGGAAAAAGTGTCGCAAATTTGTGACAAGTTCAAAGAAAGAGAACAAGTAAGAAAAGTGTCACGATTTCGTGACATGTCACATTTTCACGACTAAAACAGGAGAGAGAAATTAAGTTAGAAAAGTGTCATGATTTCGCGACATGTCGCATTTTCGCAACTAAAATAGGAGAGAGAAAGTAAGTTAGAAAAGTGTGGCTATTTCGTGACATGTCGCATTTTCACGACTAAAATAGGAGAGAGAAATTAAGTTTGAAAAGTGTCGCGATATCGCGACATGTCACATTTTTACGACAAAAGAAAGAGAGGAAGCGTACGAAAGCAGAACTATCACGATTTCGTGACAAAAGTAAAAAGCAAGACTTCGGAAGCAGAAGTGTCATGATTTCACGACAAAATCAAAGAAGGAAAGTATGAAAGCAGAAGTGTCACAATTTCGTGACAAAAGCAGAGAAGAAGACTTCGAAGGCAAAAGTGTCACGATTTCATGATAAAAGCAAAGTCGAAGTCTATGGAAGCAGAAGTGTCATGATATCGTGACAAAAGAAAAGATGAAGTCTATGGAGGCAAAAATGTCACGATATCATGACAAAAGAATAGAGAAAGCGTACGGAGGCGAAAGTGTCATGATATCGCGACATGTTGTATTTTCGTGGGCCAAAGCTAAGAGAAAGAGCAAGGAGAAAAAGTGTCGCGATATCGCGACATGTTGTATTTTTGCGGTCCAATGCAAAGAGAAAGAGCAAGGAGAAAAAGTGTCGCGATATCACGACATGTAGCATTTTCATGGTCCGATGCAAAGAGAAAGAGAGAGAAATAAAAAGTGTCGTGATATCACGACATGTATTTTTATGGCAACAACAACAAAAGAAGCTATAGAGGCAGAAATATCATGATTTCGTGATAGGTCGTAAATGCGCAAGTCAAGAAGGAGAACCCGACTGAAATGAGAAGTATGACAGTGGACTGACATCACTACGGCATTTATAGGGGTAGTTGAAGATGATTAAGACCGATGACAGCCGACTAAGATTAGGATTTATAGCCGACTAAGATTAGGGTTTTCATCATAAAAATATTGTTATAAAAGGAGGGCTTTTTGGAGATTTGAAGCATCATCGAATGTGTGTGAAATATGATCGTTGTGTGCAGAGAGCAAGTCATGTTGAATCATGCTAAGTGCAAAATTCACAAAGAGAGCAGAGTGCACAAAAGGGAGAAGACGATCATGAAGTTCGACTATAATGAAGCAGAGTGTGCGAAGTGATTGTGTGGAGAGAGCAGTGTACAGAGAACGCAAAGGTGAAGAAGACCAGTTAGGGTCTTGCAAAACCAAAGGTATCTTACTGTCAAACTTATAGATTCAAATTGAAGTCTAGGTTGCAACTTGGCATCAGGGGTTGGTGCTCCTTTTTGTTGGTGCATATAAATAAGGGGTTGGTGCTCCTTCCAGTTGGTGCTAGTAAATCAGGGGTTGGTGCTCCTTTCTGTTGGTGTAGATAAATCAAGGGTTGGTGCTCCTTCGAGTTGGTTCTAGTAAATTGATTGTAAAGTTGGTGCTTTGCAAAGGCTAGATTTGGATGGTAGTCCAAGCAATCAATTTTTTAGGAGTAGCCACATTGGTGAACCTCGTTAAATCTTGTGTTGTGTGATGCTCTTTTGTTATACTTGTTGTATCTAGTAATAAGTTTTTATTGTTGTGGTATTAAGAGTTATAAATTCAAGTTTAAAGAGGTATACTGATTCACCCCCCCCTCTCAGTGTCATTGTAAGACTAACAATTGGTATCAAAGCTAAGTTCCTGTACAAGCTTAACCGACTAAGGTGATCTTGGAAGTAACACAATGGCAGGTGGTGAAGCTCTTTTCATGGCATTTGAAGAAGTAAAATCAAAAAATAAAGGAGTGAACTCTAAAGTATGTGGTGAAAACCCTGAGGCTGAAGTAGATCTAGAAGGTGAGTTGATCTCTGCACTTGAAGAGTGGAAAATAGAGAAGAAAAAGAATAAGAAAATTTTAAAAAATCTTGAGGATGCAAACAAAATCATAACCAGTCTGAAAGTACAAACAGAAGAATACAAGAAAATATCTGAAGATCTCGAAGTACAAATTACCATGAAAATAGATTATTGCTGCAAACTAGAAGAAGAGAATGTTGGTTTACGGACACATATAGAAGAGATGAATCACAAAATTAGTTGCTATCACAAATGCCAAGAAAGTTCTATGAAGCTGGATAAGATTATAAATGACCAAAGGCCTCCAAGCATCAAATTTGGTCTGGGTTTCGTCGAAGGAGAATCATCAAATGGATCAAATGCCATAAATGTAGAATCCATAAAGAATGAAGATAAGAAATAGGTTGATCAAGGAAAAATGTCTCATGCAAAAGAAAGCAATAATGCCAGGCACGAAAGGAGAATTGACAATGATGGATTCACCAATGTCACACATCAAAGAAGAAGAAGACCTATGGCTCCTACGACAACATGGAAAAGACCATCACCCAGGTTCAATTATCCCTTTTTTGGTTTCTATTTTAAATGCAATGGCTATGGACATAAAATCTTAGACTGCAAATATAATGTAAGACCAAGGAATTTCACCAGTAGAAATGCTTTTTCTCCTTTGATGAATTATACATTAGAATGTTATAACTGTCATAATTTTGGGCACATTACAAGAAACTGTAGAAGTACATTTGCATCAAATTAGTTTCAGGGAAGAAAATTTCAACCAAATAGGATGAGACAAACTAGAAAAATTCTCAAAAAACATTCACAAGCTATTGATAAGGGAAAGGCAAAACAAGAGCCCAAAACTACTATCAAAACGGAGTGGAAAGAAAAAGAGCGACTTAAGGAAGAAAAGGAATCCTTAATCGTACAAACAAAATTTAAAGCACAGAATAAATATGTACCATGGATACTTGATAGTGGATGCTCCATTCATATGACAGGTGACAAACAAAAATTTGAGAAGTTACAAAAATATGAAGGTGGTTCAGTAAAGTTTGGAAATAACGATGGAGCTAAGATAGTTGGCAAAGGTTCAGTTAAAATTAGTGACGAAAAAATTAAGTCAGAAGAAGTCTTGTTTGTGGATGGTTTGAAACATAACTTGTTAATCGTAAGTCAGATTTGTGATAAAGGTCATGAAGTAGTTTTTATGAAGTAGGGTTGTGAAGTTAGAAAAACAAATAGTGGAAAATTGATACCAACTGGATCAAGGACATCTAGCAACCTGTACACACTCTCAGAGACTTCAGAAAGAGCTTGTTTTATTGGAAAGGAAAAAGAAAATTGGTTGTGGCACAAGAGACTCGGTCATATCAGTTTTGATAATCTAGTAAAAATCAGCTCAAAAAGGGCAATGAGAGATATTCCTACCATCAGCAAACCTGCAAACAACATTTGTGCTTCATGCCAAAAGGGGAAGCAAACTAGAGTCACATTCAAAACAAAAGAGTACTACATAAGCAAACCTTTGGAACTAATACACACTGATTTATGTGGACCCATGAGAACACAAAGCATAAATGGTGACAAATATTTTATGTTGTGCATTGATGACTATTCTAGAAAGACATGGATATTTTTCTTGAAGCATAAATCAGAAGCTTTTAAAATGTTCAATATTTTCAAAAACCATGTTGAGAATGAAACAGGAAAGAGGATCAAATGTTTAAGATCAGATAGAGGAGGAGAATTCATTTCAGAGGAGTTTACATAGTACTATGAAAAATATGGTATTAGGAGACAATTTTTAGCAGCCAGGACACCTCAGCAGAATGGAGTGGTAGAAAGAAAGAACAGGATAGTGCAAGAAATGGCACAGACTATGTTGGCTAAAAGCAGAGTAGCAGACAGATTTTGGAAAGAAGCAGTCCATACTGCGGTGTATATCCAAAATAGGTACATGCTGAGAACACATGAAAGTAAAACTCCTTATGAGTTGTGGTTTGGTAAAAGGGCAACAACAAAATACCTCAAAGTTTTTGGCAGCAAGTGCTACATCAAAAGAACTGAAGATAATCTTGGTAAGTTTGAAAACAGAGCGGATGAAGGTATTTTTGTTGGTTATTTGTCAAAAAGCAAAGCTTACAAATGCTACAACAAAAGGCTAAAGAAAATTGTGGACAGTGTCGATGTTAAATTTGATGAAGGTAGAGAACGAGTAATTAGCTATGAAAAGAACTACCCAATGTATGAAGAGGTTATTGAAGGAGATGAGGAAAACGAAACGGAAAAGATACAAAAAATTGACTCATATGATTTAAGTTGTGATTCAGAAGTGGAAGAAAATAAGAAATTCAAAATAGGCAGCTGGCAAAAAAATCATCCTAGAGAGCAAATAATTGGAGACCCCAAAGTTGGTGTTCAGACAAGAAAAAGAGTAGTAAGTAACTACTCTCTACTATCCAGCATTGAGCCCAAACACAAGCAAAGATGAAAGTTGGATGAAGGCAATAAATGAAGAATTAGATCAGATCGAGAAAAACGAAACTTGGGAGTTAGTACCTAGACCTGCAAATAAAAATATAATTGGGACTAAATGGATTTTTTGAAACAAATTGAATGAAGACGGACAGGTAGTCATAAATAAAGCAATATTGGTATGTAAGGGTTATGCACAAGTTGAAGGCATTGACTTTGAGGAAACTTTTGCACCAGTAGCTAGACTAGAGGCAATTAGAATGTTTTTGGCTTTAGCAATCTACAAGAATTTCAAATTTTATCAAATGGATGTGAAATCAGCGTTTTTGAATGGGAAACTTAAAGAAGAGGTTTATATTGAGCAACCAGATGGTTTCCAACTTGGTGATGATCCCAACTTGGTTTGCAAGTTGAAGAAAGCATTATATGGCTTAAAACAGGCACCCCGAGCATGGTATGCAAGGCTAGACAACTATCTCACTCAATAAAGGTTTAAGAAAGGTATGGTGGATAGTAATTTGTATGTCAAAATAGAAAATGGGCATCTTATTGTTCTTTTTGTATACGTAGATGATATCATATTTGGCAGCAGCAAATATGAGTCATGTAAAGATTTAGCAAATAAGATGCAGAGAGAATTTGAAATGTTAATGATTGGTGAACTTTCGTATTTCCTCGGGTTGCAAGTTAATCAAAACAAGAAGGGCATATTTATTTCTCAAGTTAAATATGTGAAAGAGATGTTAAAAAAGTTCACAATGGAGGATTGTAAGCTAGTTAACACTCCCATGACGACAGGTTGCAAGTTGAGCAAGCATGAAAAATCTCCACCTGTTGATCAAACCATGTACAAATCTATGATTGGAAGCTTACTATACCTAATAGCTACCAGACCAGATATTTTGCAGGCAGTATGCATGGTAGCACGATTTCAGGCTAATCCCAAGGAGACTCATGTGACAACAATGAAGAGGATTCTTCGGTACCTCAAGGGTACTATGGAGTATGGGTTATGGTATCCAAAAGGTAAATACTTCACCCTTATTTCGTATTCATATGCATATTGAGCAGGATGTGTCAATGACAGAAAGAGTACCAGTGGAGGTGCATTCTATCTTGGAGACAGATTGATCGCGTTGCACAGTAAGAAACAAGAGTCAGTTTCTTTATCAACAGTAGAGGCAGAATATATTGCAGCGACAACATGTTGTACGCAGGTATTGTGGATGAAACAAACCCTAAAATATCTTGGTATTAGCTTCAATGAGCCAATATTAGTTAAGTGTGATAACACCAGTGCCATTAAAATCTCCAAGAATCCGGTTATGCATTCACGCACAAAACACATTGCTATCAGGTATCACTTTTTGAAGGAGAAAGTTGTGGAAGGTGAGGTTAAGTTGGATTATGTTCCAACTACAAAGCAAGTAGCAGATATCTTCACAAAACCATTGCCCAAGGAATTTTTTGAGTACCTTCGCAATAAATTAGGAGTGGTCACACTTCCCAAGAATTGACTAGCTACAAGGATCACATTCTCAGGGGGAGCATTTAAGTATTTGATTATCTTTTTGCTCATGTTCATGATTTTTGCTAAGTGTAATAAATTTTACCTGAGAATGTTGTGCATGGACTCAAGGGGAGTTTGCAGTAGCCCTTTGGTATTATTGTCAAAGGGAGATAAGAGTTACAGGAAATTGCACATGTGTTGCCAATAATTCCAAAGGGGGAGATTGTTGAGCAAGGTGCAGCAACGATATTGTCATTGTTGTCAACACAGTCAGATAGATCTATTGATGCAGTGGATAGGAAGTTCAAAAGCTATTCAGATGCAGAAGATAGGAGTTCAAAGGTTATTCATAGTATGTACAGTGATTTTCCAAGAAGACCGAAGTGGCCCATATGCAAAAGATCAAAGAAAAAGACAAGTAAGAAAAGTGTCGCAATATCGCGACATATTGGAAGAGAGAAAAAGCAGGAAAAATTGTCACAATTTCGTGACATGTTGGAAGAGAAAAAGGCAAGTGGAAAAACTGTTGCAATTTCGCGACATGTTGGAAGAGAAAAAGGCAAGTGGAAAAATTGTCGCGATTTCACGACATGTTGGAAGAGAAAGAGAAAGCAGGAAAAAGTGTCGCGATTTCACGACAAGTTCGAAGAAAGAGAACAAGTAAGAAAAGTGTCATGATTTCGTGACATGTCGCATTTTCGCGACTAAAATAGGAGAGAGAAAGTAAGTTAGAAAAGTGTCACGATTTCGCGACATGTCGCATTTTCGCGACTAAAATAGGAGAGAGAAAGTAAGTTAGAAAAGTGTCACGATTTCGTGACATGTCACATTTTTGTGACTAAAATAGGAGAGAGAAAGTAAGTTTGAAAAGTGTCACGATATCGCGACATATCATATTTTCATGACAAAAGAGAGGAAGCATACGGAAGCAGAACTATCACGATTTTGTGACAAAAGTAGAAAGCAAGACTTCGAAAGTAGAAGTGTCACAATTTCGTGACAAAAGCAAAGAAGTAAAGTACGAAAGCAGAAGTGTCATGATTTTGTGACAAAAGCAGAGAAGAAGACTTCAAAGGCAGAAGTGTCACGATTTCGTAACAAAAGCAAAGTCGAAGTCTATGGAAGCATAAGTGTCGCAATATCACGACAAAAGAAAAGACGAAGTCTGTAGAGGTAGAAATGTCACGATATCGTGACAAAAGAATAGAGAAAGTGTACGAAGGTGAAAGTGTCGCGATATCACGACATGTTGTATTTTCATGGGCCAAAGCTAAGAGAAAGAGCAAGGAGAAAAAGTGTCACGATATCGCGACATGTATTTTCGCGATCCGATGCAAAGAGAAAGAGCAAGGAAAAAAAGTGTCGCGATATCGCAACATGTAGCATTTTCACGGTCCGATGCAAAGAGAAAGAGAGAGAAAGAAAAAGTGTCACAATATCGTGACATGTATTTTCATGGCAACAGCAACAAAAGAAGCTACAGAGGCAAAAATGTCACGATTTCGTGATAGGTCGTAAATGTGCAAGTCAAGAAGGAGAACCCGATTGAAATGAGAAGTATGACAGTGGACCAACATCACTACGGCATTTACAGGGGTAGTTGAAGCCGACGAAGACCGATGACAACCGACTAAGATTAGGATTTACAGTCGACTAAGATTAGGGTTTTCATCATAAAAATATTGTTATAAAAGGAGGGTTGTTTGGAGATTTGAAGCATCATCGAATGTGTGTGAAATACGGTCATTATGCGCAGAGAGCAAGTCATGTTGAATCATGCTAAGTGTGAAATTCACAAAGAGAGCAGAGTGCGCAAAAAGGAGAAGACGATCATGAAGTTCGACTGTAATGAAGCAGAGTGTGTGAAGTGATTGCGTAGAGAGAGCAGAGTGCGTAGAGAATGCAAAGGTGAAGAAGACCAGTTAGGGTCTTGCAAAAGCAAAGGTATATTACTGTCAAACTTATAGATTCAAATTGAAGTCCAAGTTGTAGCTTGGCATCAGGGGTTGGTGCTCCTTTCTGTTGGTGCAGATAAATAAGGGGTTGGTGCTCCTTCCAATTGGTGCTTGTAAATCAGGGGTTGGTGCTCCTTTCTGTTGGTGCAGATAAATCAGGGGTTGGTGCTCCTTCCAATTGGTGCTGGTAAATTGATTGTAAATTTGGTGCTTTGCAAAGGCTGGATTTGGATGGTAGTCCAAGCAGTCAATTTTTGAGGAGTAGCCACATTGGTGAACCTCGTTAAATCTTGTGTTGTGTGATGCTCTTTTATTATACTTGTTGTATCTAGTAATAAGTTTTTATTGTTGCGGTATTAAGAGCTGTAAATTCAATTTTAAATAGCTACACTGATTCACCCCCCCTCTCAATGTCATTGTAAGACTAACATGATTACTTCCTTTTCTAAAGCTTTACCTTGGGAAAAAATAATGTAGTGCTCAATAATTTAATTAGTTCTATTCTAGTAAATGTTTTACCTTTTGGGCTATGAAACACTCCTATGACTTTCCAATAGGAAATTATTTCTATTTTTATAGTTCTTAACAATGAATGCATTGAGGTGTACATGGATGACTTCATAATTTATGGATAAACCTTTGATGAAGCCCTCCATAATCTATATCAAGTCATTACCCAATGTGAAGCCCATAATCTCTCTCTACACAATAAAAAGTGCTTAGTGATGATGGATGAAGGTATCATGTTGGGACATCATATCTCAACGATAGGAACAAAAGCAGATCCTAAAAATATAGAAGCCATAAATTAGTTTCCCTCACCCAAGACTCAAACGAACATCAAAATTTTCTTGGGATATATTGGTTATTATAGATGTTTCATCAAAAAAATTAGCAAACTCATGGCTCCATTATTCACTCTTCTTACCATAGAAGCTAAGTTTAAACGGATCCCAAAATGCCAAGCAATATTCAAAGCTATCAAGAAAAGTTGATCACTACACTTGTACTAAGAGGACATTCAATTTCACATACACACATATGCTTCCAACACCACAATTGATGTTATTCTTGGTCAACAAGATGCTATGTCATTTATTATATTAGTAAAATCTTAACAAGTATCAAAAAGACTACACCGCAACTAAAAGGGAATTTCTAGTAGCATTATATGCCATCAATAAATTCCATCACTATGTCACATGTTATCCTATATATTTTCATAAATACCACTCTGTAATCAAATATTTGATGAATAAATCAATTGTGAGTGGACAAGTGGTTAGATGGCTCTTATTATTTTAGGAATTTTTTATCACTATAATAGATAGACCTAGTAGGACAAATGTAGTTGCTAATTTCCTATCAAGACTAAATACTATCGATGAATAAGAAATAATGGATGATTATTTCCCTAATAAAAAATTATTTGCAATATCAGTGCACTCTCTATGGTTCATAGACATTGATAACTTACTCCAAATGAGAGATGCCAACTAGTTCAACAAAGTTCATCCTTCCAATGGATAAAAGGGTTACTATTTAAATGTAGACCTAAAAATATTTTGGGAAGGTGTATAAGGGAGGATGAAGTTTATGATATCCTTTGGGAATGTTGCAACAAACCTTCTAGAGGAAATTACTCCAAAAAAACTACACAAAATATTCTAAGAGTAGGGTACTATTGGCCTTTACTTCACAAGGATGTGAATAAATATGCCTTCCATTACGATCAATGTCAAAGAATGGAAAAACCTACAACATAGAATGTGATACCTTTTCAACCTAAAATTGTTCTAGAATTATTTGAAAAGTTGAGTATTGATTTTAAAGGATATATTAATCCTCCATCACAGGAAAAACATCACATCCTAGTGTGCACAAACTACGTGACTAAATGGGTTGAGCTAGTGGCTCTATAATATGCTCAAGAGGAAAAGTAGCTGATTTTTTATATGAGCATATCTTTCAATGCTTTGGTGCTCCTTGCAATATTATGTCAGATCAGGGACCCAATTTCATACCAAATGTTATCCATTCATTCATGTAATACTACCAAGTGAAACATAAAAAGTCCTCACCATATCACTTGTAAGCCAATGGCCAAGTAGAAGTTACTAATAGGGAATTAGAGAACATTATAACAAAAACAATAGCTTCACATAGAAAATATTAGGCTGATAAGTTATCTAAATTTATGTGAGCTTATAATATTACATCTAAATCCACCATCAAACTCACCCCACATTAACTAGTTTATGGTAAAACCCCCATTTTACCAATTGAATTTGAATTACAAACTTTATGCATTGCACTTGATGTGGGTGTAGACACAAAAACTTGACCCAACCAAATGAGTCATTTTTCCTTAGGTTCCTTTGGGAGGCTCTCAAACTTGCTAGGATCAATTTTGACCTCTTTTTCTTGTGTTTTTTCTTGCTTTTCTTAACCTTGACCGAATCTATGTCCGGTAAATCATGGGGTGCGTATTCAACAAATTTAAGGATTTTCTTGAAAAAACCTAAATTGTAAGCCAACCTTTTTAGGCATAAGCTTAATCCAGGTTAACTTTCATTCTCCTACCTTTTAGCCCTCTAAGTCCTCTATAAATAAAGGGGTTGGATCCCCTTTTTCTCCCTTCTCAAAAAATGAATTCCCCTAGTTACTAATGACAATAAAGGTATCAATCTGAGAAATTTAATGCAATATAAGAATTATTTTGGCTTCTTGTGCAATCTTCTAGTTCTCTTGGTGCTTTGGTGTTCTAATATTGGTATGTTTCTTGTGATCTACAAGTGGAGAAAGCCTTCACAATAACTTGTCTTCTTGAAAGAGGATATGTCTTCCACCTTTGCTCCTGCTTATTCCACAAGATCACTAGGTTGTTTCTTTGCATTAATTAGTTCATTTTTTCATCTTAGTTCATGTTTTATTGCATATTTGGTATCTATTTTGGATTTTAGAATCCTTTGTGTGAATCTGTGCCCTATCTACTACAAGACACTGATTTGGCGAAGACCCTATTTTTGCCAAATATCTTGCAAACTTTTTATGGCATGATGCCCATCATGGGGAATGTAAACTATGGAAAAGAGTTACTTGCTTCTTGGTTATAATATTTGAGTAAACATACAAAGGATCATTTATGATAATGGAGTTAACTAAAAGGATATTCATCAATATGAGGTAATATAGAAATCTCTAGAATTTAGATAATTCTTCTAAAGAAAATCTTAAAAGACTAACAAATATGGTGTTTGTCAAAACAATGAAAGCAAAATTATCCTCACTTACTCAAAATCATATGCTACTTCCACTAGCAACTAAGTAGAACCTAGCCCCCTTCTTACAAATATCGAGTTTATCATTTAAAAAGGAATGAAAATTTATTTCAATTGAGGGTGATTTATGTAGACACATCGGACATCAATTTCTTTTGAACAACATCATCTTATGATGACAATCCTACAAGACAAATTTCCTTGTATGGTAGTAAAAATGACTATAAATTTTTTATATTGTACTCCTATCATATTACAGTCTTGTTGAGAAGCAACACACCCCCACTAAAAAATGAGATTCCATCCTTAGAAAATTTTGAACTTTCATTTTTGCAGCAGGGACCCTCTAGATGTTTTTCAGGTTTTAAATCCAAATTTGCTTGCCTCCTTTTTAAAGTTGTGCTTTTTCTTGCATTCTAGCTGTGTTATCTAAGAATTCACTTTTTACATGCTATAATCATTCATGCACAAGCAAAATCTTGCACCGGTACCGAGAAAATCCAAAAAACAGTTGCATAAATTCATGAAAAATCAAACTTTCCATTTTTGGTAGTGTCGTGATATCGCGACACTTCCATTTTTGAAAATGTCGCGATATCGCGACGGGTAAATCAAAATGCAGCTAAGTCGGAAAAGTGTAGCGAAATCGCGACACTTTCCATTTTTGGAAGTGTCGCGATATCGCGACGTTTCCATTTTTGGAAACTATCGCAAAATCACTGCCGGTCGGAGGAGAGAGAAAGAAACCGTACGGAGGGCGCGATTTTGCGACATGTCACGAAATTGCGACATGTCGAATTTTCACGGTAGGAGAGAGAAAATGCATGAAAATCGCTGCCGATCGGAGGAGAGAGAAAGAAGTCGCACGGAAGGGCGTGATTTCGTGACATGTCGCAGAATCGCGATAGGAGAGAGAAAGTGGGCTACAAAATGAAAAATCGACTAAGTCACAAACATGTGTCGCAAAATCACGGTCAACGCGGTCAACGCATGCAGGTACGAAAACTGTCGCGAAATCGCGACATGTCGCATTTTTGCGGTAGGAGAGAGAAAGTGGGCTGCAGAATGAAAAATCGGCTAAGTCGCAAACATGTGTCGCAAAATCGCGGTCAACGCGGTCAACGCATGCAGGTACGAAAACTGTCGCGAAATCGCGACATGTCGCATTTTTGCGGTAGGAGAGAGAAAGTTGTGCGACAGCGGAGAAGGGTCGCGATTTCGCGACATGTCGCGTTTTCGTGGCCGACAGGGGGAGAAGTTGCCATAGCGCTGGAGACGTCGCGATTCCGCGACATGTCGAAACGGACAGCCAGACGCGGAGGAGAGAAAGCTCGAGGCCGAAAGTGCATTTCGCAGAAACAGAAGGCTTCCTGGGGTAGCGACACATGTCAAAGCATGAGGCAGACATGCAGAGGCTGACATGCAAGCTTATTTTGTGGTTTTTAATCTGTTTTAACCTTTAAAGCTTCTGATTTAATTAAAATGCTAATCTAATGCATCTTTTTGTCTTTCATGCAGGATTCCACCTGGCACTTGCAGGACAATCGGGAAAGACCATAAAGGCAAATTTAAAGTGCGGATTTAGTCAAGGACCGCCATGCTAGAAGAGAAGAAGTCGATAAAGCATTCAATAGCAAATTTATTGTAGACTTAATAGCATGAAGATAATTTCAGCACAGGGATGGCTTTACGGAGATCAGATTTGAGAGAAGTGGTGACTCATCCGGCTCACCAACAGAATTAATGGAGGCATTTATTTGCAGCTGCGGATGAATGCAAGTGGCATTCAATTTTATCTTCTCCATTTATGGCAATTGACTACACAGATTTGTTGAAGGGTTAAGTTCTATCTGGACTTTGATTTTAAATGGATTTTTATTGTAAAACCCGGGTCCTAGGGTTTAAATGCGATAATATTTAGGGTTTGAAGAAGATATTTTGAAAAGATCAGGGTCTGTCCTGAGTCTATAAATACAGATTCTAAATGTAATCGCGGGAGGCGGAGACTTAGAAATAAAAGGCTTATAAGCAATTTCTTGCAAATCTTGTGAAATCCTTTGTTTCTGGACTTGGAGTTGATGTGCTTTAGCTTTTACGTGATAGCATAGCCGGGAGCCTAATATTTTGCAGAGTGTGATAAGTGTATCTTCTTTTGTTATCCGTTTCATTTAAAGTTTGTTAGATATATGTTATAAATCTGAGTTATCAAGTTTAAATATGCTGTTAGGCTTCAGTTGTTCTCTTGTCTGCTAGGGGAAATTACAAATTTCAGGTGTAAGTTTGTTCTAATTGCTCTGTCTTCACTGTGCGAGCTAGGATGCTGGTGAAAGATATCAGTTTTAACCATCTGCCCTTGGATTTATGATTTTCTGCTAGATTTGTTTCACTTTGCCTTGTGCTCTTAGTTGAAAGTGATCTTAGACTGACTGGACACTTTCTTCTTTGATTTGTTCTGTTGTGAAGTTGATAGCATAGATAAAATTGACAGTTTAGGGTTTTACAGTTGATGTTTGATAAACTTCTCTTTCTGCCCTACCCTACCCTCTCTTTGCTTACGGTGAATGATCCATTTTTATTTTCTTTGTTTGTCTTTTATTTAAATTTGCTGACCCATGAGAGCTGGATCAAGAATTCAAGTTAAATCTGATTATAAACAACTTTTGCAACTATTGAACAAGTTCAAGAACCCCCTGTAAGGTAACAGAGCAGTCCATATTGAAATCTATTCCAGAAGTGGAAAAGAGTGAATTGCCATTCGACCCAACTCTGTAACTCGCACCTTGGATAACCAGCTAGATCCTAAAGATGAGTGGGATCCGTCCCGTGGGTGTCTCCGGAGCTTTCCTTGCCTCATCCTTTCCTAGGGTGTGCATGAAAGCCGGACCAACAACCTAATTGGCGCTAGAAGGAGGGCCTGTTGAACATCTCGGTTCAAGTTCAGTAGTCTGTTAAGATTGTATTGTATGTGCTGAGTCTGGTATTTTATCTTTTGAATCCTTTTCCCTCCTCCTCAGCCAACAACCTAATTGGCGCTAGAAGGAGGGCACAGAACATCTGTTCTTAGTGCACTTGAGTTGAGAAATCCGACTGTATGTGGAACTGTAAAGCTGTATTTTATCCAAAGTTTGGTAGCCAATTTTCCCCTCCTCCTCAGCCAACAACCTAATTGGCGCTAGAAGGAGGGCTGTTGAACTCAGTTCAAGTATTGTAAGGACATAACAGCAACATTTGGAAGGACCCACAGTGAACTCCAGACAATTTTGTAAATTGTCAGTATTTTTTTGAAAGTTGTCAGTACAGTTTTTAAAATTGCCAGAGAAGACCTCAAGTTAAGAACAGTTTTATCTCCACTGGCAGTTATCCAATCACAACTCAGAACATCACTGTCAGCCAAGTAATAATGGCAAATTGGTTGGGCCCCACTACTTTGAATATCCCGGGTATAGCCCATGACTTACCCAGAAGCCCAAAAAGATATCTCCCCAGGTACAAACATGATGGGACAAGAACTGCAGAAGAACATCTGCTAGCTTTCAAAAATGCTTTAAAATTTTTAAATATACAGCATGAAGATGTTGCCTGCAGATTGTTCCCGTTCACTCTCCAGGAGGGAGCTTATGATCGGTTTTTAAACCTCACCAAGCAATTCCATTACTAGGTGGGATGATCTACGAAAGCTTTTATATCACAATTTGGGGAAGTGATAGACCCCAGTGTGTTATACCAACAATTTTCCAGCATCAAGAAAGAGTTGGGAGAAACTGTTAGGTCTTTCAATATGAGGTTCCAAAGAGCTTACGGTAGAATGACTGGCCATTACATCCCAAACGCAAATCTGGCATTATAAATCTACAAGAATGCATTGGATTCGGTGACCTCTATTTTCCTCAAGAGAGACATCAATATCACAACCCTGGTAGGGGCTTATAAAGAAGCCTTAATTCTTGAAAGACAGTTAGGGCCTCAAATTCTGAGCAATCCTTTGATAGCCTATGTTACACAGAACATGCCTATTCCAGACCCCATTCCACATCATGAGTTAGTGCCAACATGTCATGCTCTACCCAAGGAGACTCCGTTAACCGTGACATCCACTCAGCATGTGCAAAATACAGAGAAAAGTTTTGACAAATTCAAAGTGCAAGTGCTTGAACTGAACAGTTGTGATCTGGCACCACCCAAATCTGAAGTTTTTCCTGGTGAGTTAAATTTTCCTAGAGATCAAAGAAATATTGATATTTCTAGTTCGCCCAAAAATAGTACAACCAGGGTTTCAGATTCTTTCACTTTTCCTGAAGAGACAGAAAGTCTTGTACAGACTCCTATGGATGAAATGCAAGATTTTCAACAGTTCAAAAGAGACAGTTATGACTTGAAATGTGAGAGTCCAAAACTTAATAATGATCCTTCCTCATCAGAGGATGATGAAAGTGAGACTCAATGTCACTATGCAGAAGTAACTGAGGAGGATAACATCATTGAGGATATGAGGGAACTTAAAGCTGACATCACCCTCTATGAACTGCCTCAGATTGTTGAACAGAAGGTTAACTTGATTGAGGCTTACTCTGGGCCACCTATTGGATTTCAAGAAAAGGAGGAAAAGGTAGTAAATATGAATGTGGTCAGCCAACTTGGAATTGATGAACTGTCTCAACATAAGCCTGCAACTTATGAACATAATGTCAAAGAAAAGGCTATAAACTATGTTGATGCAGATATTGGAGTTTATAATTTGGCAACTAAAAAGGTGAGAGCAGTTACAGCTCTAATCCATCACAACAGTGACAGTTGGATATTACACATTGATGAGGATAAATCTAAGCAAGGCTCAGGTGAAAAGGAAAATTGTAAGCATTCTTCTAGAGGGATAAAAATTGAAGTCCTGGATATTGAAGCAGTGCAGCAACCACAAAATGTTCAAGTTGTTAAGAACCAGGGCATACAAATAAAACATGATTTCTTTCAGTTGTCACATAATTTTGAAGATGTGGTGGTCTGGGTCTGTCAAGATTTTAAAGTATTTGATCCTGGGGGTTTTTTACATTCAGTCCTTTTGAAAAAATTCTGCAAACCCTTCAAGTAGAAGCATGAACATGTTATCATATGATTTGTTATTATATGATTTGTTTAATTTGAAGGAGTTGCAGATTTGTTTTTTCAAATAGGACAGGGAAGACAGTAAACACAAGTCTTTCCCAGATAGCAAATTTTTGAAGCACAGTCTGGAGTGCATTTCATCAACAGGACCTGAAAGGTAATTTTTTTAAATTACTTGCATGGTCCAATTTTTTTAAGGCACCATTTCTCTGCTTTCCCAACTGCTGCATTTTTTGAGTATGAAGGGAAGTTGTAACATATGTATGCATTGTAAGTAAGTCTTTTGTTTTTCAGTTTATTTCTTTTGTCAACTTATTTTATTTTTTTTATGTCTGTACAGTTTTAATCTGTTTCAGTTTAATTTTAATGCTCTGCAGTTCTTTTAGTTGCTTCATCTTAATTTTTAATCTTTAGTTGTTTTTCAGTTTTAGCTTGTGCAGTTTATTTCTTTTGTCAGTGCTTTTTATTTCCTTTCTTTGTCTTTTTATGTCAGCTTGCTTTCTTTTAAGTCTGTATAGTCTTTTGTTTCAGTTTTATTTGCTTTAGTTCTTTATTGCATTTCTTTTCCTTTCAATGTTTGTACAGTTGCAGTTTAATTTATTTCAGTTGCTTTAGTTTATTTCAGTGTTGTTGCAGTTTAGCTTTGCTACAGTTCAGCAGTTTTAGTTGCTTTGCTTTAGTTCTTTTAGTTTGTTTCTTTTATTGCCTGTACAGTTTTTATTTTCTTCCCTGCTATTCCTTTTCTTTGCTGTCTGTACAGTCTTTTGTTTCAGTTCTTTTCTTTGCTGTCTGTTCAGTTTATTTTATTCCCTTTGCCTGTACAGTTCTGTGCTTTAGTCTATGCAGTTTTATTCTATTTTGCTTTAAAGCCTGTGCCTGTCCTTGGGAGCCTGTACAAAGTCCTTTGGCTTCTAAAAATTTTGTCTTTTAACCTTTGCCTGAGCAATCAATGAAAAGTCAGCCTGCTGAAAATTGTTTATTCTAAGCTGATCAATCCAGTTTCCATCCAATGCCCATGTTGTTCACCATTCCAATTGAGATAGTCTGCTTGCATTGAACTGTAGAACTATTTTGCTATTCAGGACAAAGGTAGAGATATTATTGGATCTTGTGTCTTACTTGCCACAGTTGTTTTAATGATAGAAAAACTGCTATGCTGTTTAGTTGGAGGAACTCCCAGGGAATCCAAGAAAAGCTGGTTATGAGAGGGGACTATGGTTCATGCAATTATTTGGGTATCCACAGAGGCTATCAATGCCTAGACTGAAACAGTTCCAGATTGATCAAATGATAAAAGAAAATTGTAATTTCTCTAAGGTCTTCCAGATAGTGATATATTTCAAAAAGAAGAGAGATAAAAAAAAAAAAAAAAAGAAAAGAGAAAAAAGAGTTGAACAATTAAAAGAGGCAGCCAATATTAGATTCTGCCCTACAGTTGTAAATTGGGTCGTGTAAATCTAAAGGGTAACTCTGTCTAGGCTGTAAAAGGCTAAACTAGTAAACAGAGCTCTACTCGGTTTCCCCTTTTACAATCTAGAAAAGTTGATTAATCCAAGTTTATCATTCAATTCAGTCATCCTTGAAGAAATTTTTATACCTTTTGAAATTGCACATCAAAAATCTTCCTTGAAGTAATTCAGCCTAGTATGTCCTTGGGAAATTTTAACAGCTAGCAGTTAGTGGTCAATTTATTGTGAAGAATGTCTGTGGCAAGGCATGATGCATGGTCTTTTTGTTTTGAAACCAGAGTCTTGGGTTCTAAAATAGTTCTACTATTTTACCCGTGAGATATCGCCATTTGTTGAGAAGCAACACACCCCCACTGAAAAATGAGATTCCATCCTTAGAAAATTTTGAACTTTCATTTTTGCAGCGAGGACCCTCTAGATGTTTTTCAGGTTTTAAATCCAAATTTGCTTGCCTCCTTTTTAAAGTTGTGCTTTTTCTTGCATTCCAATTGTGTTATCCAAGAATTCACTTTTTACATGCTAGAATCATTCATGCACAAGCAAAATCTTGCACCGATACCGAGAAAATCCAGAAAACAGTTGCATAAATTCATGAAAAATCAAACTTTCCATTTTTGGTAGTGTCGCGATATCGCGACACTTCCATTTTCGGAAATGTCGCGATATCGCGACGGGTAAATCAAAATGCAGCTAAGTCGGAAAAGTGTAGCGAAATCGTGACACTTTCCATTTTTGGAAGTGTCGTGATATCGCGACGTTTCCATTTTTGGAAACTGTCACAAAATCGCTGTCAACCAGAGGAGAGAGAAAGAAAGCGTACGGAGGGCGCGATTTTGCGACATGTCGCAAAATCGCGACATGTCGAATTTTCACGGTAGGAGAGAGAAAATGCATGAAAATCGCTGTCGGTCGGAGGAGAGAGAAAGAAGTCACACGGAAGGGCGCGATTTCGTGACATGTCGCGAAATCATGACATGTCGCAAAATCGCGGTAGGAGAGAGAAAGTGGGCTGCAGAATGAAAAATTGGCTAAGTCGCAAACATGTGTCGCAAAATTACGGTCAACGCGATCAACGCATGCAGGTACGGAAACTGTCGCGAAATCGCGACATGTCGCATTTTCACGATAGGAGAGAGAAAGTGGGCTGCAGAATGAAAAATCGGCTAAGTCGCAAACATGTGTCGCAAAATTGCGGTCAACGCGGTCAACGCATGCAGGTACGAAAACTGTCGCGAAATCGTGACATGTCGCATTTTCGCGATAGGAGAGAGAAAGTTGTGCGACAGCAGAGAAGGGTCACGAAATCGTGACATGTCGCGAAATCGTGACATGTCACATTTTCGCGGCCGACAGGGGGAGAAGTTGCCATAGCGCTGGAGACGTCGCGATTTCACGACATGTCACGAAATCGCGACATGTCGCAGAATCGCGACAGGAGAGAGAAAGTCTTCAGAGGGCCCGAAAGTGCATTTCACGTGAAACAGAAGGCTTCCTGGGGTAGCGACACGTGTCAAAGCATGAGGCAGACATGCAGAGGCCGACATGCAAGCTTATTTTGTGGTTTTTAATCTGTTTTAACCTTTAAAGCTTCTGATTTAATTAAAATGCTAATCTAATGCATCTTTTTGTCTTTCATGCAGGATTCCACCTGGCACTTGCGGGACAATCGGGAAAGACCATAAAGGCAAATTTAAAGTGCGGATTTAGTCAAGGACCGCCATGCTAGAAGAGAAGAAGTCGGTAAAGCATTCAATAGCAAATTTATTGCAGACTTAATAGCATGAAGATAATTTCAGCACAGGGATGGCTTTATGGAGATCAGATCTGAGAGAAGTGGTGACTCATCCGGCTCACCAGCAGAATTAATGGAGGCATTTATTTGCAGCTACGGATGAATGCAAGTGGCATTCGATTTTATCTTCTCCATTTATGGCAATTGACTGCACAGATTTGTCGAAGGGTTAAGTTCTATCCGGACTTTGATTTTAAATGGATTTTTATTGTAAAACCTGGGTCCTAGGGTTTAAGTGCGATAAGATTTAGGGTTTGAAGAAGATATTTTGAAAAGATCAGGGTCTGTCCTGAGTCTATAAATACAGATTCTAAATGTAATCGCGGGAGGCGGAGACTTAGAAATAAAAGGCTTATAAGCAATTTCTTGCAAATCTTGTGAAATCCTTTGTTTCTGGACTTGGAGTTGATGTGCTTTAGCTTTTCTGTGATAGCATAGCCAGGAGCCTAATCTTTTACAGAGTGTGATAAGTGTATCTTCTTTTGTTATTCGTTCCATTTAAATTTTGTTAGATATATGCTGTAAATCTGAGTTATCAAGTTTAAATATGTTGTTAGGCTTCAATTGTTCTCTTGTCTGCTAGGGGAAATTACAGATTTTAGGTGTAAGTTTATTCTAATTGCTCTATCTTCACTGTGCGAGCTAGGCTGCTGGTGAAAGATACCAGTTTTAACCAGCTGCCCTTGGATTTATGATTTTTTGCTAGATTTGTTTCACTTTGCCTTGTGCTCTTAGTTGAAAGTGATCTTAGACTGACTGGACACTTTCTTCTTTGATTTGTTCTGTTGTGAAGCTGATAGCATTGATAAAATTGACAGTTTAGGATTTTACAGTTGATGTTTGATAAACTTCTCTTTCTGCCCTACCCTACCCTCTCTTTGCTTACGGTGAATGATCCATTTTTATTTTCTTTGTTTGTCTTTTATTTAAATCTGCTGACCCATGAGAGCTGGATCAAGAATTCAAGTTAAATCTGATTATAAACAACTTTTGCAACTACTGAAAAAGTTCAAGAACCCCCTGTAAGGTAACAGAGCAGTCAATATTAAAATCTATTCCAGAAGTGGAAAAGAGTGAATTGCCATTCGACCCAACTCTGTAACTCGCACCTTGGATAACCAGCTAGATCCTAAAGATGAGTGGGATCCGTCCCGTGGGTGTCTCCGGAGCTTTCCTTGCCTCATCCTTTCTCGGGGTGTGCATGAAAGCCGGACCAACAAGTCTATTGTACAACAATGTTCTATTGTATGTCACCTTCATTGTATGGTGAAATAATCATACAAATCTCCTTGGTTTTATGAGAGTTTCATTGTATAGTGGTTTTGATTGTATGATGGATCCAATGGTACAATAATTGGTTTGTAAAACAAGTTTTCTAAGCTCATACAATGCTTTGAGACTCTTGTACATTATTCTTACTTTGAATAGAACTTCCTCTTGAGTGACAATAAAAATATCAAATCATTATTCCTTATAAATTTTATCATACCTTAAGTGGACAATAATCACACATCCATTAATGATAACTTCTTATATTTTGTATACCTTCCTCCCTTGTCAGTGTATAGATATACAAATTTTCTTAAATAGCAATGTCCTTCCTTTAAAGGGAAAATGATTGGTTCTCCTCTAGAACAATCAAACTAATCAATATTTTGCACCCTTGCTCAAAGGCCTAGCTCAACCAAGTTTTACTTCTCTTATAGAGTTATGAACCTACACAGACTGACTATTAAAAATCTAGAATAAACTAATCTTAACCAAAAAAATATCTGACATAACACCAAACTGATTAGGAATGAAAACAAATATTTTATTTTTATTCAATACTAGGAGCAAAAAAATAGAATATAATGGTTATTTCAATGGTACAATTGGAATTCTCTACCTATGCTTTCTCTCTCTTCAACCTTGCATCCATCCACCAAAAACCCTTGCCTACTCTTTCTTGTTTTCCGTTAGTTTTTATTTATCTACTTTTATTGATTCATTTCCACTTCCAAGTTTTTGTGGTTATCAAAATAGTTTGGAACCATTTTTTAATTTTAATTGGTAATAGATGCTCCCACATCATAATCATTGGGTAAGAGAAAAAATGTTTCATCAATGAAGATCATGAATATTTCATTTTTAGCAATCACGAACATATTCATCCATGTTACCACTTCAACTGATTGGTTCTTCCACTCAACTGATATTCATAGTAGACCTTGCTTCTTTTCCTCTTGGTCACTCTAGAGTATATCACCACTTCTATTTCATATCTTTCATTTTCTAGTAGTTGCATTATCCATTCTTTCATCAATAAAATTGGAAGTGATATCTTCATAATTTTTCATAAGCCTATCATAGGATAGATACAAATCAGTAATGTGAGTAGTTGCATTATCACTCTTTTTTT
>JAQPPZ010010035.1:0-22966 GCA_028583015.1 Wollemia nobilis
ATCCAATATATCTTGGTGTTATCCACTAATTTTTCTCCAACTCAACCTCCCTAAACCACTCAAATTATGACATAGTTGTTTTATTGGAGAAATTTATTTATATAGTAAAAATAATGGGTTCGTTGGAAAGCAATAATACCACATCAATCTCTTTTTTGGTCTAAATTGATTGACATTGAAAGAACCAACTAAACCATCCATGGGATTTGAATGCAAGTTGTTGTATGTGTTGTGGTTGTCACACAACACACCCTAATTTAGGGACCCACTTTAAAAAAAATTGGTTTATTTGAAGTTTTGTTTGCATCCAATGATTTGTTGTTAAGGGTCAAGTGTTAAAGTGTGCCTAAGTTCAAGGTCTTGTAGAAAAGCCTTTCACAAAAAGAAAAGAAACCAATGTTCAAACTTTGAAATTTTTGACAAATCCGGCATAGTGATTTTATTGTATGCTAGTATGAAACTTTTAAATTTATCTCTCATGGTTTGATATTGGTTTGTATGGATTAATTAATATTGAATTTATTTTCATTTAAATAATATGGATTAATTAACCTTGAATTTAGCCTTTTAAATAATATGGATCAATTAATATTGAATTTATTTCAAAACATTTTAATATTGATTTAATTCATATAAATGATTTTAAATGTTGATTGTCTCCTTAATGATTTAAAAATTATATATATATATATCAAAAATATGATTTTTTATGTACCACCCTAAAAAGCATATACCTAGACTATTGAATCAAATATACCAAGCATTAAAGCATGAAAATATGAATGACAATGAATTGAACAAGAAAGAACAAATTATTTATATTATCATTGCAAATATCCTTTACAAATACGTCCCTCTTAGGGATACCAAATTCTTTGATACAATTGATACAATATTATGAGCCCCTCAAAGGGGATGGTGCAATACACATTCTCTTTAAAATAGATACGAACTGCTTAATGCTCAAGGAAACCTTCTTCTCACTTGATCGGAGGAATATGCTGCCAAGAATACTTTGAATATGATCAGATCCTATAAATCTACATTCAAGAAAAAACATAATATAGTTAAAATCAAAGGAGGCCTCTCATGATGAGGCTCTTCATAGGAATTTGCATGAATTAAGAAAAATATAGCAAGAAAGCATGGAAACTTGTAAAGATGATTATAAATCCTCTGAATTAATGCAAAGGATGCTAAAAAATAGTGAATATAACTATTCTAATACGTAATTTACAATTAAAATTGGAAAGAGATCAAATCTAATGAAACTAGTAGGAATTGACAAAATAAGATAAAATAGAGCAAAGCTACCTCTAATTTCAATAATTAATTGTACAAAAGAATAAATGAAATATAATCTATGTCAGATCTACCTAACTACATGCTTAGAATAAATATCCTATGGATAAAACAAAGTAATTTGAGTATCAAAACCTTACCATGGGTTTGAAGCACATATGGCTTTGTTAGTCGTGGTTGACAGTCATGGCTAAGGAGAAAATCCTCTTGCTCTTGTAATCAAGGCTTGAATCTCAAACTCCTCCAAGGAATTGATGGTCAAGGGTCACTTATGTGTTCTAAAATGAATTGGTGGTGTAGATTCTTCAAATTTGTGATGGAAGTGATTCAATTAGGATGATTGATCTACTTCAAGTTCTTGAAACCTCCATAGCTTCACCTACAGTCATGATTTCTAAATTGGAAGCATAGAGGCACTCCTCAAGGGTTGCAAATGGCTCTCCAATATGGCAGGGCTTTGCTACATTTAAATTGACACTTCATTCAAAATTTTCCCAAATTTGGAGGGGGATCTTATAGGACTCTCAATTCCTAATCTTGGCTTCATGGAGAAGCCAAGATCAAGAACCAAGAGGTTGGAGCAGTTGGGAGGAAGGTTTTGGACACTTCATCACTTGAAACCACTTGAAATAATTTCCCATGGCCATTGTAACTAAATTTGGCTTGGCTCAAAAATTTAAAATAGTTTCAAGGCTAGGTGCAACTTGTACTTTAGTCATGGGTGTCATCTGCGGCTAAGATTGAGTAGGTCAAAGTTACCTAAATTGAGTGGTTAGAACCACTACTTTGCCTTGGAATGGTCCAAGATTATTCATATGATATGTTAGGGTGCCCATATGAGTAGTCCCCTATAAATGACACATTTTAGGTGTCTACAAATACCCATTTTAGGATGTGTTGTGTGAAAGCACAATGTTGAGCAAAAATAGACAGCCTAAAATCATGTTGTAGGTTGAATTATGATCATTGATCTGATCAACATTAGATGCCTCAGTCCTGCAAAAGGATGTGCATCTTAGAATCATTGCTTCCAACTAAGGGAAGGCTTAATTTGCAAATATTTTTCATGTCCACGGTGATTGGGTAGTCAGGATACAATCATTTCGACAGGTGGAGAGCTACTAGATTAACTATCATATTTTCTTTTTGCCCTAGCAAAGGATAAGCTTATGATAGTTGTTGGCAATGATTCATAAGATGAACGCAATTTGACAAGATTGAGAGATCTCTTGTTGAATTTGATTATGATTATTGATATTATGACTACCCCCTCAAACGATGAGTCGATGAGGGTAGGACATTGAATAAAGTGATGAGTCGCTTGACCAATATGAATTATTTGGACGAGTGAAGATTTTTGCATGTTATTATTTGGTAAGGCCTAATTCATTCATGAGTTCAACTATGAATAATAATTGTACATCTCTATCCTGTGGAGCAGTCCGACCACAATGGCCTTCTTAGGGAATCAAGTTGATAGTAATTCCAATTAAGCTTGTGTTAAATCACTTATGATCGATGATTTTATGAAAATATCATAGAAGAAACATAATGAATGCTTCGTTCCCATGGGGCAGTCTGACCATGGTAGGAACCTAGGGTTCCTAGCACATAAAATGATAAATAAATAATAAATAACCTAAAACTAAAAGAATCGCTTTTTATATTGTTCGGGAAGTCCCTTCAATAAATCATATATTATATATTTCATGGATATTTGAATGATAATCTCTTACAGTGTTTTATACCCACTCTAGGGTTATAAGTGAAAGGTTGCAATGCTTCCTAACCCTAATCTTATATATCTTATAATAATATAATAATTAATATAATTAATTATTATATTATTTTATTATTATAACCATAGGATAGAATATATTATTATTATTATTATTATTATTATTAATTAATGTTAGGATAGGATCCTAACATGCCATCCCCATTTCAAACGCTTTGTCCTCAAAGCGACGAAAAGGTTATCGCCAAATTCATCTCATAACGGTTGCTCATAAGTTTTCTCTGTACTCCAATCCAATCAGTGTACTCAAAGAAATACTTAAACAAGGATACAATGTATTCATTTTGAGCAGCCTCCAATATTTGTTGATGCACTTCTTGAAGTAGACAGATGCTAATCATGGGTATTATTGTAAATCTGACATGGAATAATAATAAACTGTTACTGTTGTCTTAAATCTCTGAAAAAATCCATATTAATAACATCACCATCAGCTTTTGAATAGGAAGTATTTGTTTGTATATAGTGCATAATATCCTGGCAACTCGTGCTATGACCCAGAAGGACTATGACCTCAAATCCATCTTTATTTATTGGATGGTTGATAAGTTGATTGAGTTCCAAGGTATCCTGTTCAATATATTTGCAGTTTTCATTGAGTTTTGTTTCAATCATAGCCTCACCATGGTCTGAATGGCCTTGATATATTTTTAGAGGACTCGTTCTGCATTTCAAGCATTGTATTACAACAAGCAGAGGCAACTGCTATATGCCTATTTGTAGGAGAAAATGCCATATCAGTTATCCATTTGATGTTGACTCTTTGTAACCGGTACCTTTCAAAATTTTATGACTCTCCTCCAATCACTTGTTGCTAGCACAGTTGAAAGAGGACTATAACCCATAATAAGTCTCTCTATCTTGACATGTTTCACTGGATTTTCTGTAGTATCTTTGCACTGCATAGTTTAACCTTTTCAAATGCTTCTTTAAAAACAACAATTTTTTTTTTCGGTAAAGCAGTCATTTGCAACTATGAAATATTGATTATTATGTAGGCCCACTGATGTTAAGTTGTTGCTGGTTCTGGCTTTGGAGATGGATAAAACAAATAGAATCCCTCAACTCCACCACATTTATCCATATTGTAACTTTCCCAAATAATCCACTTGTCGTTGAGCAGGAGGCTATTTTAAAGGGCGACAATGTAAAAACCATTTATGACCATACCTGTTACTGGCCTCACTTCACTACTATAAGCCGCCCAACCAATGAGGATGTTATGTTTTTCACTCTTTAAAAACTCACCAGACACGCCGGCAGTAGGCTTGGGTTGTTTTCACAGTAAAAATTATTGGATTCTATAATTTTTGGTTGATCTACTCTGACCTGTAATTCATTTTGTCCAGTTTCTAGATCAGATCTCTACTTTCTTTTCCTTTCTCTGAATTATTTCGAGATAAAATTTGTGTGTTTGTAGATGGTCGATTGTGAAAGACTACAATATCTATAAGAATCAATTATCAAACCCTAATGGTTGATGGGTCTTTCTCTGCATGTATGTAACGATTAATTATAGGCTACGCGTTACCTCCAAGGTGTCCACGACTTGTTGATTTGGATGAGTGAGAGTATTACTTCTGATTTTTCTGTGAGCGTTATACCAAGACCTCTTTCATCTTAGCCCAATAGAAGATCACAATGGTCTATGATACTACCTTTCCTCCTTAGGCATTGATTGGCGATGACTATTGTGACGATAAGAGTCTCCTTGGTAATGTATTTCGAGGCACCTTTCTTCTTTAACATCTGTGTCAAGTGGCAGTGAAAGCTTCCAACATTTGTTGTGTTTATCCTAAGTATTTTTTAAACCGAACGATATCACTTCCAATGATGCTATATTCCCAGCTTGGCTCACTATGTATTATGCTTAATGTCACCGTCAACAAACCAGTCGTAAGCACAATTAATTTTACTAAACTATATTGCACTGCTATCTTGATCACTACCTTGCTATCTTGGTACACGCTACTATTGTGGTGGGGTAGCCTGTTCTCCCACCAATATATTACAAAAATTATGTATTTTAATGCTTCGATATCTTTACCATGATTTCCTGGTTGTGGCTGCAGATGATTCTTATATAGCCTGGCACTTTCCAAGCTTTCTGCCATCAATCAGCCTTCTAAAGCGTTTGAAAAAGATAACTTTGATGGATGATTTCTCAGGTCAAATTGTTCCCATTTGAGTCCGCTTAAAAATATAGACTTGATGGGTGATTTCTCAGGCCAAATGGTTTCCATTTGAGTCTGCTAATTGATTTTTTTTTGTCTGCAATATTTCTTCCAAAATCTCGCACAAGTTCATGCATTTTGATGACAAATTTTTTTTTTCTTTTGGTTTTTCATGAACAATTATTTAAAGTTAATTATATAAGTTATTAGTGGATATTCCCACTATAAAATTTCCTTCCATATATGAATACCTCTTCTTCTCTGCTTTCAGGTATGACAATGACGCAACTCTATTGGAAATTGAGTTGTTGAATGAACCCGCGCACCTGCCATACCATTGGACAACTGAACACATACTAAAAAATAATTGCATGAAGAGAGGGCATTTTTGGATAAAGGTTAAATGGCACCATATTATTGCTGGTTGGAGAAATGGCAGCAGCTTTGACATCGACTTTCATTATTTTTAAGCCAAATCACATGTGCCATTTTTGATTTGGGAGGAGGCCAAGGTGGAGGACGAGAGGGTAACACAAATTTTGAAAATACACTCCCTTAAATATCACCAAAAAACTTAGTTTTTTGTGAAGTTATCTCATGCCAGAAGTTCAGTTTCAAAAATTTGGCAGGCAAGTTTCCAAAAGTAGATAATTTTTGAGCAATTAACTTGTTTGCTATTTCCTGAAATTTATAGAAGGGATACTTTCTTCCATTTATATAGTATTTATTTTGATCTTCATAATATCCGTTTGTAATTTTAATTGGTTGCACCTTTGGAGACCATAAAATCTGTGCATTGTTGTTCAAAAAACCTTCTTCATCATTCACTTTTTTTATAAAACTTTTTGCATTATTAGGGTTTTGATTTTCTTTCGAAAGTGCAATAGGTATTTCGAGAAGTTCTTTGGTTATGGGCTCTTCCTCCTCCTCAGATTCCATGGCTATGGTCTCATCTTCTTCCTGGGATTTCATGGCTAGGGTCTCCTCTTGTATTTCCATTAAATATTGTATAATACGATCAGAACATTCCATTTGTTTTTTTTGTTTTTTTTCAATCATTCTTCTAATTTCTGCAATGTCATTTTTCATTTCCTTGACCAATATGGTTGGATCCATAAGGCTCTGATACCATATGGTAGGAACCTAGGGTTCCTAGCACATAAAATGATAAATAAATAATAAATAACCTAAAACTAAAAGAATCGCTTTTTATATTTTTCGGGAAGTCCCTTCAATAAATCATATATTATATATTTCATGGATATTTGAATGATAAGTTCTTACAATGTTTTATACCCACTCTAGGGTTATAAGTGAAAGGTTGCAATGCTTCCTAACCCTAATCTTATATATATTATAATAATATAATAATTAATATAATTAATTATTATATTATTTATTATTATATTATTTTATTATTATAACCATAGGATAGAATATATTATTATTATTATTATTATTAATTAATGTTAGGATAGGATCCTAACAGGCCACTGTGGCATTCTTCGAGATTGAAGTGAAGTCAGTTCAAATCAACGATGACTAATTTACCCCAAATGGCCTTATGGTAATTTACTCATATTGCTATATTGCATGGATCGTAAGTCGCTACAACCGCAAAATGTGTATAATAAATTACTGAATACGAGGCACATTTGAATTTTGAATTATGTAAATATTTTTGCTATTTTTGAAATTTTTGAGATTTTTGGATGGTTGAATATTTTTTATTTTGCATTTGAAAGCTCCTCATGGTTGGATTTTGAGGGTATTTATTGCTGGCTACTAGCCGTGGTTGTCAAATACAACCAAGTTTGGTAAATTATCTAGCCATGGCTCTGACTCGTGTTCGACAAACCCTCATTCTATGCCTATAGTTACCAACCATGAATGAGGGCCAAATTGGAAATATAAAAGAAAAATATGTTATTTTCAATTTCATTATTTCCATTGCCAACTGTTGAGAAAGAGAGCTTTGAGAGGTAAAAGTCAAACTTTGACACATAATTCTGTCAAAATTTACATAAACTACCCATATCGATGGCTGATCAATTGAAGGCATCCACCAGTGGCAGAGCTAATGCTACTAAGATAGCATCTCAAACCTCGATTTTGAATTACAACTAAAAAATGAACCACATTAATTAATGGGTTTAATGAACCAAATTAAATTGCTGGTAACGAACCTCACCCTAGTTAGGATTAGACTAGGCTAGTTAGTGGGTGGGCATTTAATTTTGGGGGTTAATAGGGTGAGAAATAACCTTAAACAAGGTTTTTCCTATAGTCGCGTGTGGCAGTTTTGACTTTCAATTGGCAATTTAGGGGTCACGACTATCAGTGGAATGTTAAATCTCGTTCTCTGATTAAATTCAAATCAATTCTTCAAATTGCAGTATAAGAAGTAAACACGAACAACAACCTTAGATGAAATAAATCAATTTGGAATACTTCGCCACTAGGAGGGCAGATCCCGCCGTAAAGGCAAATGTGCGAGAAGCAATGATAAATTGAGAAAAATATAAAAAGATAAGATGATTAAACCCTACGCTTGGAAACTATCTATATATGCAATAAAATGATTTTAAATATTATGGCCGACTGCTCATAATATTTGTATTGTAACATGACTCCCCTCCTCGGAAAGCTTTGTCCTCAAAGCTGGAAATGTCTGGAAAATACTTTCATGTTCCCATGTGGCATCCTCCTCTGGTAGGTCTTGCCATTTGATGAGAAATTCTTGAATCTGGCGTGATCTTAGTCTTCGTATTCTGTGTTGTAGTATATCTTCAGGTTGGAGATGTATGCGTCCTTCCTCATCGAGCACTGGTAATTCTGATTGACTTTGCACTTTCTGACCAATTACTTTTTTGAGACATGAAACATGAAATACCGGGTGTATTCGTGATGATGAAGGTAGCTCTAACTGATAGGCTACTTCTCCAATGCGGCGCACAATTTTGTAAGGACCATAGAATCGTGGAGCCAACTTTTGGCTGGACTTTATCCTTAACGATGATTGTTTGTAAGGTTGCAACCTTAGGAAAACCCAATCACCTATATTAAAAGTTCTCTCTGATCGGTGCAAGTCTTGTTGTTGTTTCATACGATTTTGTGCTTGGACTAAATTCTCTTTGAGGATGGTGAGTGTAGACTGCCTTTGTTGGAACCAATCATCCACTTTGGCTACTTTGGATGATCCTTGTACGTAATCTGCGACGATTGGAGGCTTGGTGCCATACAATGCTTCAAAGGGAGACATCTTAATTGAGTAATGGTAAGAAGTGTTGTACCACCATTCTGCCAATGCTAGCCACTGGCTCCATTGGTATTGTTTATCTTGAGCGAAACATCTTAAGTACGTACCCAAACATTTGTTAACTACTTCTGTTTGACCATCTGTCTGTGGATGGTAGGCTGAGGACATGTTCAATTTGGTACCACTAAGTCGAAATAATTCCCGCCAAAAGTTACTAGTGAAGATGGGGTCTCTATCACTTACAATATTTTTTGGCATACCATGTAATTTGAAAATTGAATCCATAAATACCTTTGCCACCTTGCTTGCGGAAAATGGATGTTGTAAAGCCTGAAAGTGAGCGTATTTGGATAACCGGTCTACGACTACGAAGATTACTGTCCTGCCTTCTGACTTTGGAAGACCTTCAATAAAATCCATGGATATATGTTCCCACTGCCGTTCAGGGATGGGTAATGGTTGTAACAACCCTGGTGATTTGACTGTTTCTCCTTTATTGCGCTGGCAAACTTCGCATTCTGCTACCCATTGTTTGACTTCTGCTTTTAATCCTTTCCAACAAAATGATTGTTTGACCCTTAAATATGTTTTCAAAAATCCTGAATGTCCCGCTGATGGAGAAGCGTGCGATTCATCGAGGATCTTCGATTTGAGTTCTGAATTGTGTGGAATGTAAATGCGGTTCTTCTTCCGGAGGATTTTATCTTCATAAGAGAACAAAGGGTGTTTAGAGGACCCTATAGATAATTCTTGAATTATCTGAGCAGTTTCGCTATTGGACAACCATTCATCTTGTAATTGATTCACCCATTGGGAGCAAGGACCTGAAATAGCGTTAATGACTACTTCGTCTTCATATTTCCTGGACAGCGCATCGGCGGCTACATTTTCCTTCCCTTTCTTGTATTCGATAACAAAATCATAGCCCAATAGTTTGGTTAACCACTTATTTTGTTTCGGATAGGAAAACCTTTGCTCAAGAAAATGTTTGAGACTACTATGATCTGTTTTTATAATGAAGCGGCTACTGATTAGGTAGTGTCTCCATTTTTCTACCACGTGAAGAATAGCCAACATTTCTTTTTCGTATGTTGATCTTCCCAAATTTTTCCTCGAGAGTTGTTTACTTTCAAATGCCAACGGATGACCTTCTTGCATTAATATAGCCCCAATTCCTGTTCCTGACGCATCACATTCGATAATAAATGGTTTGTGAAAATTGGGAGTTGCTAAAACTGGAGTTGTACACATGGCCTCCTTAAGAGCTTCGAAGGCTTGAGTAGCCTCTTCCGACCAACGAAAAGCATCCTTCTTTGTGAGTGCTGTGAGAGGTGCTGCAATCTTACCATAATTTTGTACAAACTTGCGATAGTAGCCCGTGAGACCCAAAAAACCACGAAGTTTCTTGATGGTTTTAGGTAAAGGCCACTCTTGAATTGCCTTAATCTTATTGGGGTCGACTTTGACGCCCTCGTGTGAAACTATATGACCAAGATACTCGACTTCTTGGACACCAAATGAACATTTGGAACGTTTGACAAATAACTTTTCTTTGTGTAAAATGTGAAGGGCTTTATCCACATGATGTAAATGATCCTTCCATGTTTTGCTATATATGAGAATGTCATCAAAAAAAACTAACACAAACTTACGGAGGAGTGGACGAAACACTTGGTTCATGAGACTTTGGAATGTGGATGGTGCATTGGTGAGACCAAAAGGCATGACCAAAAATTCGTAATGACCTTCATGAGTACGAAAAGCAGTTTTGGGAATATCTTCTTCTCTAGACACGGATTTGGTGAAATCCTGAGCGAAGGTCTAATTTTGTAAAAAATTTTGCACCATGCAACTCATCTAGTAGGTCATCTATGACAGGGATAGGAAATTTGTCCTTGATAGTGAGTTTATTGAGAGAACGAAAATCAGGACACATACGCCAAGAGTTATCTTTTCGTCGAGCCAGAACTACAGGTGAGGAATAAGGGCTAGTGCTGTGACGAATGACTCCATGATCTAGCAGATCCTGAATGATCTGTTCGATTTCTGTCTTTTGTGGTTGAGGATAGCGGTAAGGACGATTGTTAGGTGGGACACTCCCTGGAATCAAATGGATGGCATGGTCATGAGATCGTTTAGGTGGTAATCCTTTAGGTTCTTGGAAAACCTCTTCGTAATTTGTTACGATGTCTCGTAAATCTGGAGCAGTAATATCCGAAGTTGCTCGAGATTGTTTTTCCAAACAATTAATTTGAGCTATAAATCCATATCCACCCTTTTTTAACATCTTCTCCATACTATGAGAGCTCACCATTTGTGATGGAGGAGTAGTAATGCCTTGTAAGCGAATGACTCGTCCGTTTTCCTTCCATTCCACAAATAATTTTTTGAAATTGAAGCTAACCGTGTCTAATGTTTCCAACCATTCAACTCCCAAAATGACATCAGAGTTCCCTAAATTCATGACGAAAAGGGATCCAAACCAGGTATAAGTTCCCATTTTTATGGAAACTTGAGATGTTCTACCAACACATTGCGCGTTCACCCCGTTGGCTACTAGAACCTGGAATTTGTCTTTGTTGGAAGAGTTAATGAATAAATTCAAAGCTTTTGCTGTTTTGATGTCGATAAAATTGTGGGTACTGCCGGAATCAATTAGCACATTCACCTTTTTCTGGCGGAGAAATCCTGGTACCTTGATGGTATGGTGGGCGGTTAACCCCATGAGGGCATGCACGGAGATCGCCATTGTATCCTCTTCCTTCTCTTCTAGAGTACTTGGTAGTTCTTCTTGCATAGGTTCTTCTTGGTGGTAAGTTTCTTCCTCTTCTCCTTCATATTGATCGCATTCAATATGAAAGTTTTGTTTTTGGGCACATGCTTGTTCCCTGGGATGATGAGTGCGACATTTATAGCAAAAGTATCTTGATGGTTGATCATTTCTACGAAAGGAATTGTTGCGATACGAAGGACGACTATAAGTTTCACGCCGTGCATACAACTGAATTCTCTTCTCAGCCAGCTTGGCTATTCTTATACAATCGTTCAGCGAGGTTGGATTTTGAATGTCCACCTCCACCCTAATATTTTCTTTCAATCCATTGCGAAAAGCTCCTACCACTGTGTCGGGACTGAGGTCTAATGTATATGGTAGTAAACTGGTGAATTTCGAAACGAACTCGCTAACCGATCCTTCTTGTTTAAGAGATAACAGTCTTACTGTGTATGACGATGTAGCTCCTTCATCAAATCTTTCTAAAAAATAGGTAGTGAATTTTTTCCAGTTAATAGTAGCTCCTTTCTCTCGCTTAAGCCATACGAACCATTGGTAGGCCTCAGTGCCTAATTTTGATGCAACGAAAGGGACTTTATCAAAATCCTTAATTTGGTATAAGTCGAGAATGCCTTCCATTTTGGCTATCCAACCACGAGGATCATGACCCTCAAAAGTGGGCATATCAATGCGTGGAAAATTATTAGGGCCTCTCGGTTGGTGATAACCCATATCCCTTTCCTGATCTTGGTTATACCGCTGTCTATGATAGCGATCCCTGTAATTATCCGGATTGCCTCTTTGCTGCTCCCAATCGTCATCCTGGTCGTCATTTTCTTCATTCCTTTGTGCATGGGAGTGATTTTGGGGATTAGTATTGGGATTAAGTCGGTTTTGTGCGCTCACTAGGTTTTTTAGGTTGACACTAATTTCGCGCATACCATCTAGTAAGAGTCGAAGAGTTTCATCCGTGGTAATGGCCGAGTTACTTGAGTCTCCTTGTGTGATGTTTTCGTGAGTTGGGGGAGGGTTAGTAGCCATAGGGTCTACCAATGGATGATGTGGATTATAACTGCCAATTTTGAAAGGAGAAGGAGAATTTTTTGTACCTTGGCTTCGATGAGGTCTTCTTGCATTGTTATTGGTCGTCTCCGAGCTTGATAGTCGACCGTCAGGTCCTTTGGTCCAACTTCTACTCATGCACTGTTCAAAATTTCCTGCTTAGTAATCCTTGAGCTTCAAATTCTGCAAAATTTGGTTGAATTTGGCAAAAAATTTGGATTTCGCTTCAACTGTCGCTCCAACTGCGATGCGGAGTTTAATGTGGCACTAACCCTTGACTTCACGGATTTTAGTGTAACTCACCTGAACCTAACTGACACAACACGGATGCTAACTAACATAGGCGACAACTAGGTGACTGACAATGAGGACAACGACAGCTAGGATTGACAACGACGACACTAGTGTTCCTGGTCATCACTTTGGTTGAGTTTACTCATTCTAAGTCCAAATAATGAACAAGAAATCAAGAGCAAAAAAAATTCTAAACACACCAAACAGCTTAGGGATTTACATCCAAAACTTAATGGAGATAATCACATTGTTTGCTTGTGTTCTTATTTAATAATTTGATTGTGTTTTAATATTTAAAAGAGATAATCATACACATATAATCCTTAAAATATATAATTATATTGTCTGCTTTGGGTGTTTCCTTATTGTTTGGGTAGTCAACATAAGATCTTAGATCTGGGACCAAACCCTAGTTTTTCAAAAAATAATTTTGAAAAAAAAACAAGTAAAAATTTACTTTTTGATTTTGCATCCAATGGATTGAGAACCATGCAAATCAGATCTATAATGATAAATTTATGTTGGTTTTATGATTACTCTATTTTTGAAGTTGAAACTAGGGAAAAACTACACTAAAATAGTCATAAAACGGTCTACCCCAAAAATTGCCAATTTTTTGTTGTTGTCTTAGTTAGCTCCTTCTGCACCTCTCCCAAAAATTTTGAGTCCTAACTCTTCATGCTTCAAAATTTCCCAAAAATTCCTAAAAGTGGGCATTTCCCCACGGGCCTCGGCTGGCCAAATATTCCAAAAATACAAAATTTTTGACCCAAAAATCATATTTTGGAGTCCTAGCCCATTGTGATTAGCTCGTCGCACTGATCATTTTGATATATAACACTTATAACCTTTTTTTGAAGTCAAAATTTTCTCTAGTGTGGGTTTCCTTCAGGGTTTGCCTAGTCAACACATTATGACAACCATGCATAGTCGAGCTCAATCACGAGCCAACGAAGCAAAAAACTTTAGGAGAGACCTTGAGCATCGCCATTATAGGTATGAGGATATCCTCATTTTTGCACAGAGCCATAAGGGTAGTCACCTTTGTTATTCTCCTGAGGATCTCATCATTCATGCATGACACATTGAAAGTCATCATGAGGTCAACTCCTCACTCAGAGGACCCAACCACCAAAGTTCCTCTACTAGGAGAACATCAATGGGTTATTCACATGATCAAGTGGATTATTCGATTAGCCAACACCGATCCCAATCCCAAACCATATATAATCAGGCTTCTAATAGGTCTAGTAGGGAGGTCTACACCCTTTACATCATGGTCTTCACCACCCAAAACTCCCATCCAACAAGTGTTAGCAACCTAGAGTAGGTCTATGTGAAGTTCACATGCACCATCAACTAATATGACCATAAGCGAGCTTCTACTATAGTCCTCCAAGCATTAGGAACATTTCATGAGGATCTTGGATTCCATTGAGGTACAACCTCATGACTCTGATGCTTTCAACAACTTTGTGGAATACATACAAATGTACAAGAATCCTATTATATCCTTTCAAAATCATGAGGTCAAACCTGAGCCTACCAATTCATCAGATCCTATTTTGCACATCATCGTGAGTATCAATAGGCTCCCCTATAAGCGAGTATTGGTTGACACAAGTTCCTCAATAAACATTATTACCACAACTTCACTAAAACATCTCAACCTTCCATCCTCATGCATTGTACCATCCAAGTTCACATTGCAAGCATTTAATGATGCTTTATCCTCCATTGTGGGCACGATAATTCTACTTGTTGAAGTTGGACAAAATACTGTACCTACATTTTTCTACATCTTGGAGGGTGCAAGACAATACAACATACTGCTTGTAAGGCCATGGATAAGAGACATGGAATGTGTTCCATCTATAGTGCATCAATGCAATACATTGATGAAGGTAAGGTACATGTGGTTGATGCTGACCCAGCCCCCTTCAAATATTATAAATGGGCGGATCATCCAATGAAGCCTACTATTTTACCTAGGCATTTGGACACTAAACCCAATGATATTATCCAAAGTCCTTATTCAACCCCACGGTTAGTTGTGAAGCTACCTTCACCATCGCTAGTACCATCCTCTATTTCTTCTAGTGAGGAAGAGTCATAAGAGCTAGCTATAGAGGTTCTCATAGTTATCATAAATACATATGTAGAAGACCTTCCCACTCCTACTAACAAGGGGGAAGCCATAGTTGATATGGATGAATCAAATCATATCATGCTGGAGGACACAATTCAATTGACCCATCTAAAACTCGATGAGTTCATAGTACCTAATGTTACATCCATGCCTATCATTGAGTCAATCAAGGATCTGGGTCATCCTCCTACCAAGCCACCACCCATTGATAGCATTCCTAATGCACCCTCTAAGCATGGGGGCCAAGTAGATTACCTTGTACAAGTTGATAAGGTAGCCATGACTTGTCCAAATGTAAATGCATCTTATCATGAGTTTGTGGGAATGATCAATGTGATGACAGAGAGCCAAAGTCCTCTAAATCCATCTATTCCACTTGCAACTCCATCCAACATTCCATCCATACTATAGGATATACCATCAATGGATTTTGTTACACCTACTCCATCTCATTCAACATCTCCACAAAATCAAGAACAGTTGTACCCCCTACTACACCAAAGTGGGGGTAATCCAACTACCACAGCTGAACACTCTAATTTGGAATATGAGCATGAGCTAAATTGAGAACAAGAACATGTGGATATACTCAATAGATCCAATCATCATGAAGCATCCACATCTGCTCAGACATTAATGACTTTTGATCCACCTCTGCTCAATTGCCTCCTATCTCCCATGCCTAGTTCACCTCCACCACTTATTAGTTGCCACCCAACTTCTTCAATATCATCATCTCCACTATTTTCACAACATATCTTGGATAGGCTAGCCAATGTGGAGTTACAAGTGAGTCACTAACACAACTATTTACAACAAATCATGAATCAACTCACAAGCATTGAGTTACAGTTGAGTAAACCAAAACCTCAACCCCTGATTGCTAGGACCAACCCACTCCTATGCAATCCAATGTTAAGTCTCAAATGAATCAAGGGCCAAACCAACAACGTCACCCTAAGCAACAATTTATGTCCAATGTAGATCCCATTGAATCTTTTTTTGAGTGCCTCTATGCAGCTAACATAAGTAATCTACATGAGAATCGACCTATCGATCCAAATGCACCAAAGCCCAAAACATATCATGAAGACCTATACTATAAGTTTCATAGGTAAAATGGGCATGATGTGTATATGTGCTTTAAGTTCAAACACCTAGTATAGGATATGATCGATAGGAATGATCCTCAGGTCAATAATATTATTGCAATAAACAATCAATAGATTGACATAGTTCAAGATCTGATATCCATAGATGGGATTCAAGAAGAGCAACATAAATAGGTGACTAAGATGCATACAACCCTATGGTCTCATAAAATGAGTCCACCATGTTCACCTCATTTAATATGTCAACATCGTACCTGGACTCCATTATCTAAGTCCATGTCAACCATATTTCACAAACTACAAGACACAAAGAAAATTGTCTTGCCATACATACCCCTGTTCAACCCAAATAGGCCTAGATCTAAATAATACAAGGAGTATCATTCTTGCATCTATCACCAAATGAGAGAGCATGATATTAGCTATTGTCATATTTTTAGATACAAGATCCAAGATATTATCAATAAGGAAGTCTTTTCCATGAGTGGGGCACTCATTTTACCCCATAGAGACATTGGCATTACCTAGAATTCCTCACCAAAATAGGGGGGATCAATTTCTATTGCTCCTCCTAGCCAAGCCAATAACATTGCATCAATCACAATACATACTAGGGGTATCCAAGGTGTCACACCTTTCCCACTATTCACATCACAAGACATGAAGTAAATTAGGGATCCTAATGGTGTCACACCTTCCTTGCTTCCTTTGATCACCACAAATTTTGGGGGTATACGAGGTATTGCACCTTCCTCCTAAGAACACAAAGTAAGCAAAGTTACAAAAGGCTCCAAGGGTATCTACATATCGCTTGGTCAATCCAAAACCCCCCTAGACGGTCTATGACCATCTAGGTCACCCCAAAAGGCTCCAAGGGTATCTACATACCACTTGGTCAACCCATAATACCCCTAGGTGGTCTATGACCATCTAGGCCACCCCAAAAGGCTCTAAGGGTATCTACATACTACTTGGTCAACCCCAAATACCCCTAGGTGGTCTATGACTGTCTAGGTCACCCCAAAATGATCCAAGGGTTTCATATACCGCTTGGTCAACCCAAAACACTCCTAGATGGTCTATGACCATCTAGGTCACTCCAAATGCTCCAAGGGTGTCTACAACCCGCTTGATCAATGCAAAATGCTCCTAGGCAGTCTATGACCATCTAGGTCACCCCAAAAGGCTCCAAGGGTGTCTACAACCTGCTTGGTCAATCCAAAATGCTCCTAGGTGGTCTATGACCATATAGGTCACCCCAAAATGCTCCAAGGGTATCTACATACCGCTTTGTCAACCCAAAATACCCCTAGGAAGTCTATGACTGTCTAGGACATCCAAAAAACCCCAAAGGCATCCATAAACCCTTTGGTCACCCCAAATACCCCAATGGTCCCCCATAAGCCCGTTGGTCACATGTATATGTATATATCAATCAAAAATTCAAAAACATTATCAAAACATCAAAAATACAAAAATATTGTATCACATTATTTTGCATATCATTGCATTTTATCATCTCTTGCATTAGGTAAACTTATCATTGCACTTTGCATTTTAGAGTTGCTCATACATGTCTAGCACTACGCCTGTACACTAGTAATCATTCAAAATTTATGTTATTAAAGTCATCATTCACATCTGACCATACTTCACTTATCATTTCCACCTACGTTTTCTATATTTCATATTTGTGTCCATTCCCTTCACCTAGCCACTTGTTTTGGAATATAATTAGGATTTTTGGTCACTCATCCATCTCTAGTTTTCTTTTCAGATTTTGTAGAAAGCTATCCTAATTTTTAGGAGGTAGAGTCTTGCTTGTATACATCAAAATCCCAACACATTTTCACACTAATAAATCCAAGTTTTGCACAAGGAAAGATGAAACCTACAAAGTGGTCTAGGGTACCTTAAGTGAAAAGTTTATCCACTCATCCCCCTGTGTGGATGGTTGAAGAATTCTAAGAATTGGCAAAAGAACAAACTCCTCCTTACCCAATTCCCCAAAATAAATAGTGGTTTTCACCACTATCAAAATCAAAATACCAAAAAAGAAAAAAAATTAACTAAAAGTAAAATAAATAGTGGTTATCACCACTCCCCAAATCCCTTGCTCAAATAAAACAAAATACAAAATAAATAGTGATTATCATCACTACATATGAGAAAATATCCCTTAATTAAAATAAAAGAAAAGAAGGGATTATCGAACTTAAATACCTAGAATTCTCAGCATTCGATAAACCATTAGGTGATCCTCATTACGGGTTCGGTGGCATCAAGCTAGCTTGGAAATGGTGGTATCCTTATGCATGATGATATATCTATCACATTAGCTTTTTACATGTGTGCAGACTAATGTTTGCATGTGGATGAGGTAGCTTTTGATAGCCTATATTACCTAGTAGTCTAATCCAACCTAGGATCGTGCTACTCATGGGGTGATCTTCAGTACATATGGGTTGCATTAATCCCATTTGGCACTGGGGTAATCTTATGCTTATCACAAAATGAACTCACTTGCACACATAGGGATATTGAGTATCTTGGTCATCCTAGCAGATTCATACCTCGTCAAAAAGTCTTGCATGGTTAGTATATAATTTTTGACCTATCGACTAGAGTGTCTGAGTCTCATGAAAACCTCAAAGACATCCAACAACATCCTATCATTCATTCCATTTTATTACATTTATGTTAGTTTCCATTTTCACAAATACATTACATAATCTCATGACAACATTACACATGAATTGATGAATTCTATATAGTCTATGGTGCTAACATAGTGTGTCATATAGTATCCACATTTCATCATCTAATATCAATACATCATCCATTTCATTACACATCCATGCATATACATATCATCAAATAAAATCACATTACAACATGTGCATACATGATATACATCCATCATCATATCATAAATAAAATAAATATATTGCATACATCTCATAATGCAATAAAGCAACACATGTTAATAAACAAAAAATCTCATATATATGTGTATATGTATGGATTAAAAATATACATCATACTGCCCGTAGACTACAATAAAGTGAGTACTCAGACCTCACACTCCCAAAAATCCCCAAAGGCATCATAAACCTTTTGGTCAAACCCTAAAAGCCCCAGAGGTATCCATAAACCCTTTGGTCATCCAAAAAGCCCCAAAGGCATCATAAATTCTTTGGTCAACCCTAAAAATCCCCAAAGGTATCCATAAAATCTTTGGTCATCCAAAAAGTCCCAAAGGTATCCATAAACCCTTTGGTCACCCAAAAAGCCCCAAAGGCATTCATAAACCCTTTGGTCACCCAAAAAGCCCCAAAGGTACCCATAAATCCTTTGGTCAACTCCCAAAAATCCCCAAAGGTATCCATAAACACTTTGGTCAAACCAAAAATACCCCAATAGAATCTATCAATCCCATTGGTCAAATATATATACATATACATTAATCAAAAACCAAATAAAAGGGTCCAAAACCCACCAAAAATAAGTCAAATCTGATGGAATTCACTCAGGATCAATATGAACCCAAACTTCTCATGGATAAATGGAAAAGTCCTTACTTTACTCCCTAATAAGGCCATTGTGTCCATAATACCCCATGGAAATGAAGTTTTTGACTCCCTTCTTCCATGAAACATCAACAAAGTAACCAAAATCCTCTAAAAAATGCTCCATTTTCAATGAGTAAAATCAAAGGAAACCCTAACAAATTCATGTTTCAATAAACTCATCACTTTTATCACTTTTCATTCCCTCATAGACTCATCACTTGAGGGGATAGTCATACTTAGCGCATTCATAATCATGGTCAACAATCACACACTCAATCATACAAATTGCATTCGTCCAACGGATCTCTGACAAAAATAAGCACACCCCTACTTGGGGCAACAAACAAGCACAAATTTCTAAATGCTTGGAATTATAGAAGCATGAAGGATCATAGGCCTTTGCCTCTTCATGAAATGAATAATTTCCAAGATCAAGTCAACCCAAAATTCAAGGTTGTACTTGAAGCCAGTTCCTTAGCTTGTCATAAGCAAGGATTCAAGAACACATGCTCTTTCCATGATTGGGGTATCTAAAGTTGGTTAGGTTATTGAATAACCCTAATAATTTAGCATTTTAGTCATCTATTTTTGCTCAGCACTATGCTACACACAATGCATCTCAAAAAGGGGCATCTATAGACACTAAAATCTGGTCAATCCGATTAGGCAATCAAAAGCATTGGTTAATTGACACCATATGGCCCCCTTGGGCAACCCTCAAAGGTTTACTAGTGGTCCTAACCACTCTTGGAAGGCTCTATCCCACTTTTATGAGCTTTTGGATCATATAGGCATGACCGTCCCACCCCGGGATGGTCATAGTTTGTGGTCGTCCCACCATAGGACGATCGTAAACTAGCTATCCTAGGGTGGGACGACCACAAGATTTGAATCCCAAAAAATAAAATTTGGACAAATGGCACCTAGAAATTGCCATTTTATCTACCTATTCAATCATGCAATTTAGATAATGTAGAATACTTATGACATGTTGCATGTAAGAGGCCAAATAGGGAGATTATCTTCCCCCTCCAATGCATGTTGTCCTGTTGGCCAAATGGCGCCTCTTGCCCTGCATGACCTCACATGCCTTTTTTCCCAAAGGCTTCATTTGGCTATAAAGTGGATCAGTTTTCCACACAAAATATAGAGAGAGGAGTTTTGATACATAGCAACGAAGTGCTACCAAGATTTCCCCTCACCATTTTGTGCCCCCTTTCCCTCGAAATCTCTACCTAGTGAAGGAGGTTTGCAAGTGAACTAGGAGGTGCAATTTGATTCCAAAACTGAACCATATGAGTGATTTTTACCACTAAATTTTATTAAAACACTATTTAGGAGGTTCCTAACCAATTCACAAAGAAATTGGTGACAAAATACGTGCAGAACTAGCGGCTATCCCACCCCAATATGGTCCCTAGTCTATGACAATCCCAACTGTCTCACCCCGGGATGGTGGCTTATATGTGCATGATTATTTACTATTATTTTTTAGTTAGATTCTAGATTATCATATTATGCTACTATCCAAATTTCATGCATTTTGGAGCTATATTGAGCGAGATATCACATTTTTAGTGTTTTGTAGGGTCTTATGCAGGTCTACGGAGATCACCTAGATATGCATAGGGATATGTGCCTGATTTTGTAAATATGACCACATGGGTTGTTTTGAAATGCCATTTTATGTATTCTTTCCAAGTTTCATGCATTTTGGATATGTTTAGGGGCATAAATTGCTTGATTTGGGTTTTTTCAGGCTTTGAAGGTCTACTACGATTACACCATGCCATCGGATGCAATTTCGGTTCTATTTTTAGTAATATATTCCCAAAAACATCTATTTTACATATATTTTCAATTTCAAGTCATTTGGAGTTTATTTATATAGGCATATTTCATTTTCATGTTTTCTAGTCTTTTAGTGCCTGTGGGGATTGCATGTTTTCACCATACACACTTGCTATTTAACGATTCTGATTTCCTTGTGTGTGGGTGCAGGTTTCTATAGTGTACAAGGAAGAAGCAAAATATCATAGGGCAAAGTGGTGGTAGCGTAGGTTTACCCACCTCTATTGTGGGTACGAGGAAAGACATTGGAAGTGCACACGAGCTTCTTTGAAAGGACTTGATCCTTTGGGTACCCCATAATTTTGTAAAAAATTGTATCAATATGGATCCCTCAAGGGGAAATTTATGTAACCGTGGTTTTGAACCAAAAAATTAATAGAAAGAAACTTCCTTTTATTTCATTTCTTGCAATTTGGTATCTTTTCCACTTTTACTTGCATGCTTCCATTTTGATGCACATCAATCATTAGCGATAGATGCATATTGTTTATCACTCTTAGGTGCACCATTTTTCCCCTAATTCAGTAGTTTATTTCTATTATATGGTCATCACGATGAGTGTTGAGTATTTTATTTTATCTTGCAAAGATGATCTCAAAAAATCATTTGACTTGACTGACCTTGGTTTACTTCACTATTGCCTTGGATTAGAGGTTTGGAAGATACAGGATCAAATATTTGTTTCTCAGATGAAGTACACCAAGAACTTGTTGGAAATATTGAAAATTATAGAGTTTCAACCCATACCCATGCCAATTTAACCTGATCTACATATATCTTGCCATGATAGCTCTTCACAGGTAGATGCAACTCTCTATTGTTAGTTGATTGAAGGGTTAATTTACCTGATATATACAAGGCCAGATATTTGCTCTATCATTATTTATCTATCTAGGTTTATGCATGAACCTAAGAAATATCATTTGATAGCATCTAAGAATGTGTTGAGATACATCCATGGTACTAATAGTTATGGCCTAGAGTACAAAAAGAATGATAAATTCTTCTTGACTGGATATACAAATACAGATTATGGAGGATCCTTGGATGATAGAAGATCAACAATAGAATATGTGTTCTTACTTGGATCTAGATTTATTTATTTGGGTATAAATAAATAGAGTATCACATCAAATTATTCCACAGAGTCGAAGTATCGTGCTACTACAAATGTTGTTTGTGAGGCAGTATGGTTATGTCGTATTTTGATAGACATTGGGATTCCATAGAGTCAACCTACAATTATGCACTGCGATGATCAAGGTATTTTGAAACTGGTGTGTAATCATGTTTTTCATGAATGCACCAAACACATTGATATACAAGTGCACTTCATTCACGACCATATTTTATTGCACAATATTCAGCTCCAATAAATTTCCATGAAGGAGCAAGTTGTTGATGTTTTCACCAAATCTCTGGATCATGTAAAGTTTAAATACTTTCAAAGCTTCCTCTCTTGTTATCTAAATACCTAATGTATTATGGGAAGAATTCTAGAATAATACATTAGTTTATTAATGTAAGGATATGATAGTTAATTAAATGTAAGGGTATGTCCCTTTGGACTACCCACATTCCTTGTATAAATATTTACAATTAATATAATGAAAGGTGTGC
>JAQPPZ010010036.1:0-25684 GCA_028583015.1 Wollemia nobilis
AGTTAATGTTGTCACATTTTGTAAAGTGGTAATTTTTTTGAAAATTCAAGAAAACACTGCTACTTATCTCCTTTTCCTTGTAGTATTTATCTTCCAGTTTCTATGTTTCATTATCTTCCATTTTCTATTTTTCTTGTTTTACTTTCAAGTATCTCATATGTTTGAAAAAGGGGTAAAATTGTAAAAATTGTAAAATTGGCTAAGTATCAAACTAGGAGCGACGCTCATCATCGCTCCATTTTGGAGTGCCATCTGTCGTCACTCCCCCTTTCGAGTGACCATGGGTGAAGGATGAAAAATTGGCCAAAATACTCTTAAGTGTAGACCACCCATTGTCGCTACAAAATCCAGTTATGCCCATCATTGCAGCAAGTTTTCAATGACCATGGGCGGATGAGTCACCAAGCATGAGTCTTCTGAAGTCGCTCATTTCCTAGAGCATCGCCCGTTGTCATAGAAGTTTTTGAGCAACTTTGGGCAGAGAAAATATAAGATAGAAAATTTTCCAAGTGTTGGCTTGGAGCGTCGTCCATCGTCACTCCATTTTGGAACCCCACCCATGGTCGCTCCCCTATTTTAAACGAAAGTGGATGAAACGAGAGTCAAGAAAATAGAGAAAATCTTGTGTAGCCTCCTATTGTTGCTCAATTTTGCCAGCGCCGCACAACATCATCGTCCTTTTCCAACACCCACCTACTTTCACCCCCTACATTACCAAACCATATAGGTTTCGAGGTTTATACAATCAGGAAGTGACAGATTTTGTGTTGCCAAGGTACAAGGTAGATGAATATTGAAAAGCAAACTATAATTCATCTACCACATTCAACCGGACCATGCTTTCCCTCCCACCAGACCTATTTAGGGATGTACAATTTTTAGAACAACCATATATCAAGTACAAGTACAACCGACAAGGGTCTCATCTAGGCAACTTTTTACAACTTTTATAGATTTTTTTGGTCCTTGTGATCTATACATGATTGTAATTTGGGAGGAAATTCTTGCTATAAAAGGTAGTTTATTTCATTGTAAGAGGGTGGGAACATATTGCTAGAGAACTCTGCTGTGATAGATCACCTTCTATTTAATACAAAGCATCCTTGGCTCCGCTTCTTGTCTCTGTATTTTATGCTACCTTCTGCTAATATTTCTACTTCATGTCCATTTATATATATTTTGGTTTGAATTCTAAATTCTAGATTTGAGCATTGGTGATTATTTTAATCTAGAATACTGAACAGAAGGATACATAGGGTAGAATAAGAGCTGCAATTTCTATTACATGCTTTTTTTTATTACTATTGGTTTGGATGCAAATTTGTAATCGTGCTGCGTGTTCTTCCCCACTTGAAACAAATGATATTTCTATTTCTTTCTGCACATTTATCCCTTTCCATAACTCTTATCTAAACCCCCCAAAAGTATATTAGTATAGGAAGTCGGCCTTCTCTGGAGATTGGTACGAAAGGCATCCTTTCCTTTTGGCCTTTCAATCTGCTAGGTGAATCTAGGGCACAATAGATTAAAATCCTTTCCTAAGTGGTAGATTCGTAACCTACAGTTTCTCTGGAACACCTAGTGGGACACGAGTGTTCCACCCCAAAAATAGAATTGAAGCATCGGTGTTCGCTTCATTACTATCAAATCTAAACACCTGGCGACTATGCTGAACCTGAATATTCTCTGAGTCCTGAAGACCGGTCCAATATCAAAAGCTCCTTCATGCATACAACATGGATAGTTAGGAACGTAGGACCACAAGATCCTAAGTTTTATGAGCTTGACATCAAAGCTATTGGAGAGCACCTGAGGCTGAATGATTATCAAACCCATCAAGATGAAGCTTTTGAGCATACAACTCAGCAAGATACAACTTTAGAGAGCACTAAAGATTATCATGATATTGATCAGCTCAATCAAGATGCAAGTATGGAAAATCCTTAGCCAAATGCTCATGAGCTGTTCCTGACAGTTGATTCCACTGGACCCCTCAATCTAGCTGATCAAGATGTTGTTCCACCTGCTACATTGAAGGCTATTCCCACGTACGATAGAACTAGGAAGATAGTCTATGAACATATTCAAGATATACTGGCCTTTCATGCCATCACCAATGAAAGTGTCAAGACCCTATTGTTGGCTCTCTCTCTGCAAGGAAAGCTTCTATACTGGTATAGATCTTTGCAAAAAAATACTATTACGATATGGGCTCAACTGGTCGGACGACTAGTTAAAGGCTTCAATGAGTTTGCGGATCCTTCCTCACTGTTGTACCATTTTCAAACCATTTAGCGAGATCCACAAGAGGAGATATCATATTTCAATGTGAGATTTGTGAGATCATGGAAAAAAGTACCCATTGAACTATTTCCTTCAGACGGATAAGTTACTCACTACTACCTCAGAGCATTCAACTCAGACATCTATTTTATCATCAAGTTGGCTCATGTAAACACTTTTCTAAGTTGTATGAGGCATCCCAAATGGTAGATATAGACATGATTGCCATAGGTATACCCTGATCTCCTATAGTCACAATATCTACTGGCATCCATTGGGGCACCTTCCTCATCCAATGCATATCAAAATCCACCATGGAATACCACACCAGTCATGTCACAGTATGGTCCATCCCAAGTGAATTTTCCTAATCCACTGATGCCTCAACTCCCATCTGCCCCTCAATATCCACCACTTCCTACTCCTCCACAGTACTCAACATTGCCTCCACCACCACTGTTAGCATCGTTGCCTCCTCTAGCCTAGCCTGCACAACCAGATATGGACATACAAAATAAGATTATACAAGAAATGTGGACTCTTTATTTCGGCTATTGAACACTATCCAATAATAAATCCATCATGAAGAAGAAGCAGGCCCAACAAGAATTTAATCTGAGGAGGTCTTATCCTCCTCTCGCACTGACGAGAGATCAAGTGGCTCAAAGGCCACCAGCGAGAAATGCTCCCAACAACACGTAGTTGAGCACTCTAGACAATGTGCACTAGTGCTCTACATGAAATGACCCTCATGGGGAGGCTACTTGTATGCTACATCAACATTATATTCAAACTCTTGAAGGTAGCATCCCGTCGGATGAAAAATTCAACATGCTTTGTGAAGAAGGGAGCAACTTTGCGATCTCCAAGGAATACCTGGTGTTTATCCCGACTAGGGATAGGAAGAAGCTGATAGAGGTAGAGTTATCCCAGATGCGGCCTTTGCAAGTATACACTAGGCAGGAAAATGCGCCATATTCTACAAAAATACTTGATAAAGCTTCATTGCCTCCATCAGCAAAAGAGATGTCGCCACCCACGAAGGCCCCAGAAATTCAACCTCCAGCAGAAACCAAAATCAGGCTCAAGAAAAGCTCAAGTACCCATCGTTGACAAAGCGACAAAGGGTTGAGGCCACACAGGAGTACCATACCAAGTATGAGTCACCAAAAGAAACAAAAGTACCTAGTAATTCAGCTTACAACATAGTTGATGAGCTCAAGAAGACCTCGGCGAAGATCAGCATGTATGATGTTGTGCAACTTTTTGGACAAGTATATTTGTTACATGAGTCTCTAAATACTTCAACAGGAGGAAAGCCACCACAGCCTATACTAGCTCAACCCTTGACAACTTCAATCATGGGGAATAACAGACCACCGCCATTTTACTTATCACTACAGATGAAGGGACACATAGTGCATAACTTCATTATTGATTCTGATGTGTCAACCACCATCATGCCAAGGGTAGTCTATGAAGAAATTGGCATGGAGTATGCGAGAAGTAGTCAAGGCATATTGTAGCTAGATGGTACTCCTATGAAGACAGTCGACATAATCAAAGATATTTCTATCTGTTTGCACAAAGCACCTGAAGTTGTGGTTATTCAAGAAGTTATGGTTGTTGACCTGGAGCCCTAATTTGGCATGTGCCTCTCGAGAGAATTTACCACAAAGTTGGGTGGATATCTCTTGATGGACTACTCTCACATGGATATCCTATTCAAAGGGAGTAAAGTCGAGATTTATAATGGAAAACCCTAGAATTTCCTAGTTGAAAAGATACCAGGTGAGGGGTTGCAATATGATGTTGTCCATATGGTCACTGAATTTGAAAAAGAGGTGAACTTGGTGGAGAAATCCATAGAGCATCTACAAATAGAGGATGAGTTCTCCCTGCAATATTTCAACACCATGATCGAATCAGACATAGGTTGTTACTCCATCACCCATCCTAAGAAGCTGAAGGAGACAGTGAAAGAAGATATAGGCCTTGCCCCAAATTAGTTTTGGAAGTTCTACTTTGATGATGCCAAATGCAAAAACGGTGCAAGGGTAGGGGTCCTTCTAGTATCACCATCAGGAAAGCAAAAGGATTACTGCTATAGCTGGCATGGAGTTGCACCAACAATACGATTGAGTATGAAGCCCTGTGTCTAGGGTTGGAGAAGGCGAAAAAACTGGGAATCAAGCAACTGCATATATTTGGAGATTCTGAGTTAGTGTGCAAGAAAATCATAGATAGGTGCACTGCAAAGAAGCACTATCTTAATGCATAGCATAATCGAGTTTGAGACCTGCTGGAATCATTCAAATCCTTGAATGTCAAATCTATCTCCAGGGAGAAGAAAATAAATGTAGGCATCTTGGCATCCATTAGATCCAGGTACATCCCGACTGATAACACTGTACAAAAGTCGAAGCCGGTTCATATCATCTACAGGCCTTCTCTGCCTGATAAGGATACCCACTGGAAGGTGTTCGACTGTGATGAAGATATCATCAATTTTTTTATTCATGAACCTAACATAATTGAAGGTAGATACTCTAATGACGAGCAATATGAGGGGTTAATATAGTTGAAAAATAATCATGTCCCAAAAGGACCGATTACCTTGGAGAGCCTGTTTGACCAGAATGACAGGGCCATCACACATCGAATCAAGGTAGATGCCAAAAAATACATGGACCTAGATCTTGAACCTTGTAAGGTGATTAAATTCGACATAGACTGCACTCCATAGGAGCTAAAGTAGATTCAAACCCTGTGCAAGGAGTACCAGACATTGTCACCTGGTGCTACCAGGACTTAAAGAGGTATGATAGAGAGATTATACAAAACACCATAGAGATGGAGGAAGGTGTGAAACCCTTCAGGCAGAAGTAGAGAGTGGTTAACCAGAATATCGAGGCTATGATGAAAGCAAAACTTTTGAAGATACTAGAAGCCAAGATCATATATCCTATCAAGCATTATTATTGGGTCACAAATATGGTTCCCATGAGAAATAAGAACGAATACATCCACCTCTGCATGGATTTTTGTAATTTGAACCAGGCCTCACTTAAGGACCACTATCTACTCCCACAGATCAACCAAATTCTTCATGTGATCGTAGGAGCCCAACAATTCTCTCTTCTTGATGGATTTTCTGGCTACAACCAAATCTAGGTGGAAGACGAGGACCAATACAAGACATCGTTCACCACAAAATGGGCTACGTTTACCTATTAGCACAGGTCATTCAGCTTATCCAACATTGGGGAAAATTTCTAAATGGCCACGAACCTCACATTTCAGGAGCTATTAAATAAAATTATTATCATTTACGTGGATGACATGACCATATTTCCCACAAGAGGGAAGAACACACCTCTCACCTGTGGCAAGTGTTTAAAAGATACCAAGAATTTGGTATATCCATCAACCCCAAAAATTTATTCTTTTCGGGAGGGAGCGAAAGTTGTTGCTACATCTAATTTCAAAAAAGGGCCTTGCAGTTGATCCTGATAGAGCAGAGACTCTTCTCCATTTGTCAGCCCCAATAAATAAGAAATAATTGCAGTCCTTATTTGGCCATATTAACTTCGTGAGGAAGTTCATGCCTGATTTCACTCAAGTCATAGATCCCATGACCAAACTATTGAAGAATTATACTCAGTTTCTCTAGACTAAAGAGAGAAGGTAGGCCTTTGAAGAAATAAAGGCAAGGATTGCCTAGGCACTAGTACTGATCAACCTAGACTATTCAAAGGATTTTATCTTGTATGTGGTAGGCGATCCTGAGAGTTATGCAGCGATCATGACATAAAAGTGAGATGACAGCGAAGAGCAAAAAATAGCCTTCTTGAGCCAAGTAATCCAACTGCACAAAGAAAGATACAATTTTATTGAGCAACAAGTGCATACGGTCATAAGATCCTTGAAGAATTTTAAGCACTTTGTATCTCAGAGCCAGGTAACAGTTTTTGTAATACACCCCAATGTCAAAAATTTTATCATTCATGGTGAACTGGGTCACAAGAGGGCAGGATGGATCACCAAAATATAAGAATTTGACATAGAGGTGCGACCCACCAAGCTAATTCGAGGTTGGATCCTATACCAAGAGTTAGCCAAAAGTGTTGCTGCGGAGGTGTCTGCTCGCCACTAGGAGGATCCATTGATGGAAGTTAATATTGCCAACTCCTTATCAGAGGAGAGTGATTGTATCGATGATATAATGTGGTACTTCAGCATAGAGAGATGTCTAGATCGACTTAACACCTCACAAAGAAGGAGGTTTAGGCTCCAAGCTCTAAAGTATGTATTGCACACCGAGGGGATGTATTTCAAAAATATAGATGGCATCCTCTTGTGATGCGTCAAATAATTTTATAAACAGAAAGTCCTAGGCGAGTTCTAATCTGGAATGTCAGGAGGACATTTCTCAGGAAGGCCTACGATATTTAAAATAATTAGGGTAGGCTATTACTGGCCCATCCTCTTCGCAGATGCATATGCAGTCTGCCAGAAGCGCAAAAAATATTAGAGGTTCACCGACAAAAATATAAATGCACCAATGCCACTCTAGCCAATCCAAGCTGAATCTCTATTCCAGCAATGGGTTCTTGATTTCATCGGGACCATATCACCCAATTCTTCAGCAGGGTATAAGTTTATCTTGACTGCCACTGATTACTTCACCCGATGGGCTAAGGTGATACCTACCAAGCATGCTGACCAAGAGACAATCATCGCCTTCCTTGAAAGCTTGATCACCCATTTTGGAATCCTATTGGCTATAGTGACATACAATGGATCAGGTTTCACTGGAGTTGTACTCATGAAGTTCACCAGCAAGTATGGCATCTATCATAAAATGTCCTCCAAATACTACCCATAGGGAAATGGCCTGGTGGAGTCCACAAATAGTAATCTCATGAAGATCATCAAGAAGACTATGGAGAGGAACAAGAGGTCCTGGCACTTGCACCTAAACCTAGGACTATGGGCAGACCGAATATCTTTCAATAAGTCAATCAAAATGTCACCCTACATGTTGGTCTATGGGAAGGAGGCTATTCTGCCAACACATCTTGAAATACCTGCACTCTAGCTATTGGACAGTGAAAAAGGAGACATGGACCCTCTTGAAGTCAGATTTGCACAGCTATTGCAGCTCAAAGAGGAAAGAGAAAATGCTTATGAAGCTTTCCTAAAGTACACGAAATCTACACAAAACTGGTTTTCAAAAGGCACTATGGCCCGAGTCTTCAATATTGATGACCTAGTGCTAAAATGGGATGCCTTGAAGGTAAAACCGAGGAACCATGATAAATTTGATGCCTTTTGGGAAGGGCCCTTTCAGGTTTCCCGGGTGAACCAGTTCAACTCCTTCGTGTTGAGAGACATGGAGGGCCACATTATCCCGATTCCATTTAATGGCTTTCATTTGAAAGCCTATCATCATTGAAGTAGTTCCAAAGGTTCCCTTTGTACATATTTCCATTTTCTACATTTTAATTATGTTCCTTTGCTGAATGTGTAGACGCCAAAACAACACCAATCCAATTATGTGGCTACAAACGTTGATCGCATTGACACACACAGCCCCCAAGGCAGCCCTCAAAGGTTAAACAGTGGTCCTAACCACTCTCACAATAGTTTTTGAAGGTCAGAGATCGATTTGGCACCTCTCAGGAACTCAGCTCCTTATTCGTTCCACCCAGTGTTAGTCTTACAATGGCATTGAGAGGGGGGGATGAATCAGTGTAGTTATTTCAAACTTAAAAACTTAACTCTTAAATCTGAAGCAATGAAAACTTAAAACCAGATAAAGCAAATATCACATGAGAGTATCACATAACACAAGATGTAACGAGGTTCACCGCTTTTGCTACTCCTCAAAAATAGACTGCTTGGACACCCATCCAAATCCAGCCTTTGCAAAGCACCAACTTTACAAACAATTTACCAGCACCCACTGGAAGGAGCACCAACCCCTAATTTACCAGCATCGACTGGAAGGAGCACCAACCCCTAATTTATCTGCACCAACAGAAAGGAGCACCAACCCCTGATTCCAAGCACCAACTCATAATTCTATTTTGAATCTTTTTGACATAAAAAATGCCTTCGCTTTTACAAGACCCTGACTGGTCTATTGCTTTCTCAAAATTGCCCACTCTTTACACAGCACACACCCTGCTCACTCGCCCCCTGTGCACTCTCTTTTAGCAGCACTTTCACACTCTTTCTACTGCACTTTTTCACTCTGAGCGGTAAATTTATTCCTCCACGCAACTGCCCTTTTATAATCAAATTGTCTAACAGTAACTCCAGTTGTAACTCCATCTTTTATTTCTCATGCGCCACTTGCCAGTTACAACTGTTCTATTAATATTCTCTTCTGCCACTTATCAACTGTAACTCCTTTTGTATATATATAGTGTGGGCATTACATTACATGCAACGTATATCTCTACCATGACTGTACGTCTTCTTGATCATGACTGTTTGTATTCATTTTTGTGCATGCATGCATTTTCTGATTCTATTTATGTGACTGTTCGATTTCTCCTTCTTCGACAGTTCTTAAAATAGCTTGCATGATTTCTATCTATAACTGCACCTATAAATATCACACTGACTCCAGTTAACTATTCGTAATCGTTGTTGCGACCTGTCTTGAAATCGTGACATTTCTATCTCTTTGTACTCTTCTTGCCTTCTACTCACGAAAACATGACATGTTGCGATATCGTGACATTTTCGGCTTCCTTGTCCACTTCTTCGCTTGCACCCATGAAAACCAGACATGTCACAAAATCGTGACACTTTTCACTTCCTTGCACTTCTCTGCCTTTCACCCGTGAAAATGGAACATGTCGTGAAATCGTGACACTTTCGCTGCCTTGTGCCTTTTCTGTCTTTGGCCCGCGAAAACACATGTCGCGAAATCATGACACATTCATTGCCTTTTGCATTTTTTGTCTTTGGCCCGTGAAAACGGAACATGTCACAAAATCATGACACTTTTCCTCCTTGGCACTTTCTCTTCGAACCTATCACGAAATCACGACACTTTTTCTCCTTGGCGCTTTCTCTTCGAACCTGTCGTGAAATCACGACACTTTCTCTCCTTGGTGCTTTCTCTTCGAACCTGTCACGAAATCGTGACACTTTCTCTCCTTGGTGCTTTCTCTTCGATCCTGTCCTGAAATCGTGACACTTTCTCTCCTTGGTGATTTCTCTTCGAACCTGTCACGAAATCATGACACTTTCTCTCCTTGGTGCTTTCTCTACAAAATTGTCACTAAATCACGATAGTTTTCTTTGCCTGTGCCTTCTCTCCAAACATGTCACAAAATTGTGATAGTTTTCTTACTTGCCTTCTTTGTTTCCAACATGTCGCGAAATCACGATAGTTTTTCCACTTGGCTTATTTGCCTCCAACATGTCATGAAATCGCGACAGTTTTTCTACTTGCCTTCTTCTCTGCCAACATGTCGCAAAATCACGACAATTTTTCCACTTGGTTTCTTTGCCTCTAACATGTCACGAAATCATGACAGTTTTTCTAGCATTTTCTCTCCTCTAATGTCACAAAATCATGACAATTTTGACAGCATTTTCTCTTTCTTCCGAGATGTCGCAAAATCGTGACAATTTTGACAGCATTTTCTCTCCTCCGAGATGTCGTGAAATCATGACAGAAAACATGTCGCGATATCGTGACAGGTTTCTTACTTATCTTTTTCTTTGATTCTTTGAATCTGGATCACTTTTGTCTTCTTGGAAATTCACTGTACATGTTCTGACTGACCTCTGAACTCCTGTCCACTCGCATCAACCGATCTCTCCGTCTGTGTTGACAACAATGACAATACTTTGGCTGCACCTTGCACATCAATCTCCCCCTTTGGAATTGTTGGCAACACTCATGCAATCTCCTGTAATTCTTCTCCCCCTTTGACAATAATACCAAAGGGCTGTTGCAGACTCCCCCTGAGTCTATGCACAACATTCTCAGGCACACGTTATGACAGTTAACAAAAATTACAAATATGAGCACAAAGGTAATTAAATATATAAATTCTTCCTCTGCATACAACACACTATCGCTGCAATATATTCTACTTCTTCTGTGGATAAGAGAACTGACTCTTGTTTCTTACTGTTCCACGTGACCAATCTATCTCCATGATAGAATGCACCTCCATTGGTACTCTTTCTGTCCTCTACACATCCTTCCCAAATCTGCATCTGGAAATATGTCCCAGCACTGTCCTCAAATTCCCAATCTCAAGCTCAACTCAATCTCAGTCTCAAAAAGAATAAGATAGATGTAGTATGCTTTTCTCAAGAACCTGCAACACAACCCAACAATTGCCAACCATGCAATACCTCATATAACAATGATACTCATGTTCTTTCCACAACCTATATCTTTTCTCAACCAATTAAGGATTTAACAACAATGCTTATAGACAAGGTTTAACCAACATCATTCAACTCAAGATTAACCTTGAAGCATTCAACCGATCACTATCTGAAAATGAAACTAGTAGACATCCTTTTCCTTTCAAGGGTATTTGAACAAAACAGCCACCAACATAATTCACCAATGCAAAGAATAACTTGCTCAAATCATGTATCAAGTAAAGCATTAACTTGATCAAAACAACCTCTATGAAAACAACTTAACCATTCATCATTCTGATTTCATATCTGCCAATAAAATTGACAAGTGACTCACACTTGTACCAACTTTTTGTCCAATACTGCACCAACACTGTAGTTTTACTACCAACTCTGTGCAAGTATCAAACACAAGACCACAAAACCAACCAAACCATCTGAATTGTTATAATCCTTAACTCATGACAGTGGCAGTAAGAACCATCACCAATTCAACAATGACATACATCAATTCTACCAATAATGACAACTCTCAATTTAATCACCACCCTTCACGACACTACCATAAACAACTGTTATGAATAGAAAACACACTTTGATAGCTATACAACAACTCCTCGACTACTTTCATTTCATCCTCAGATAACCACACAAATACATAGGAGCATTAAAATAAAACATTAACATTGCTCCCCCTGAGGATGTGCTACCTGGAGCTTCTTAGTGCAATAGAGGAGTAATCTCCTTCTGTCCAAGGAGACACAATTTCCTCTCTTCTTTCTTTCTCCAGTTTTTCTTGAACTTAGGCTGAGAATTTTCACCTGCATCCACATTTTTAACCTTTTCATGAACCTGAACATTTCTCTTGGGTGGTTGTCTCTTGTGCATTCTTGATGGATAATTATTTTCCTGTCTATGTTGCACTCTTTGTGTCTGATGGAATCTCAGGTCTTGCCTTAGATTAGATGCGAGAGGTGCTTGGACAAAACCTTGCTATGTGCCCATGACCATTACATTTAAAACATTGCACATGGTGTTCAATCAGAAGAGCAGACGTATTTCTACCAGCATAACTCCTTGATTTATTATTCAATCCACAGTAAATTGCCTGGTGACCATAATGGGTGCATCTAAAAAAATAACCGTTAAAAGCATTATTATGAGAAGAGTGGGAATGAGAGAACCTCTTTTGTGGTGTTTGCTTTGTTGTAGATCTTCTTTGATATTTTCTTCCTTTTGAAGATTCAGCTTCAGACTTTTCTTTCTTCTTTCCTTCATCAGTGAACTTCTTCTTCTCTACATTTTTGGAAGATGATGGTTGTTCAACTTCATATCCAAGACCAAGCTTAGTTGTGGAGCTTCTTTGTTGCTTTATCATTTTATCTAGCAACTCGTGCTCTTCTCATATTTGAGATTTACATTGGCCTCTTCTAGTTTTTTCTTCAATGAAACAATCTCTTCTTCTTGTTGGCAAGCAAACGAGTCTCTTTCTCATTGATTTGAGACCCGAGAATATCTTCAATCTTTTTGTACTGTTCTACTTGCAGCTTTAGATCAACAATAACTTTGTTAGATTCATCTTCACTTGTGCTACATACATAATTCTCATCATCCAGGTGTGTCTTCAAGGCTTCTTCTGATTTCTTGGCCTTTTGAACCTGTAAGAAGAAATCTTCAATCTCATCTCCATATTCTTTCAATTTCTTGGACAGTCTTTTGTTTTTTTTCTTTTTTATCCTCAATTCTTCAAGTGTAGCAATCAACTCACCTCTTAGGTTTACTTCAGCCTCAGCCTCAAGGTTTCCATCACTTTCCTATTCTTCTTCTGTATTTTCTTCTTCGAATGCCATGAACAGAGTTTCACCTGTTTCTTCTTCAGAATCCTCACCGGATCTGTCTTCAGAGGAGCTGACATTCATGGATATGAAACTTTTCTTCTTGAAGTGGTTGTTTCTGAACTTCATATTTTTCTTCCAATCACTTATTTCTCGGTGTGATTCTTTATCACTTTCATTCTCCATATTTTGTGGACATTTAGCTGCAACATGCCCAACGCCTCCACAGCTGAAACATTTAAATGGTAGCTTTCCTCTGTATTTTCCTTGTCCCCTTTTTAGTTTTTGGACAAAGTTTTCTTCCATCTCATCGGATGTCTCTTCATCTTCGAATTCTTGTTTTGCTTTCGTATGTTTGTGGGCTTTAAATGCAGCTTCTCTATCTGTGGGATCAAACTTTCCTATTCTCATCTCATACGCAGTCAACAAACCATGCATCTCATCCATACTAAACATATTTAGATATTTGGCTTCTTCTATAGCTGATACTTTAGAATCAAATCTTTTGGGAAGAGATCTTAATACCTTTTTTACGATTGTAGGGTCTTTGATTTTCTCGTCGAGTCCTCTAATGGCATTAATGACTTCATTTACTCTCAGCATATATGCCGCTATGTTCTCATCGTCATTCATCTTTAACGCTTTGTACTGAGTTCGATGAGTTTGCAACTTGGCCTCCTTGATATTTTTGTCTCCTTCATGAATGCTCTTCAATTTGTTCCAAATTTCTTTTGCAGTTTTATAGCTCATGATATTTACCAGTTCACTGTTTGCTACACCGCACATTATAGCATTCTTTGGCTTTGAGTCATTCTCAAACAGTTTCTTATCGACAACATCGGTTGGAGGAGTGGTGGGTATTGTGTATCCACTTTCTACTGAGTCCCATATTTCGTATCTGAATGCACATAGATATGTCTACATCCTGATTTTCTAGAACGCATAATTAGTCCCGTCAAACAATGGAGCTTTGTTTGATGAGAATCCTTCACCAACTGCCATTGTGGCACTTCCTAGATCACCTTAGCCGATTGAGCTTGTTCAAGAACTTGGCTCTGATACCAATTGTTAGTCTTACAATGGCACTGAGAGGGGGGGTGAATCAGTGTAGCTATTTCAAACTTAAAAACTTAACTCTTAAATATGAAGCAATGAAAACTTAAAACCAAATAAAGCAAATATCACATGAGAGCATCACATAACACAAGATGTAACGAGGTTCACAAGTTTTGGCTACTCCTCAAAAATAGACTACTTAGACACCCATCTAAATTTAGCCTTTGCAAAGCACCAACTTTACAAACAATTTACTAGCACCCACTGGAAGGAGCACCAACCCCTAATTTATCTGCACCAACAGAAAGGAGCACCAACCCCTAATTTACCAGCACCGACTGGAAGGAGCACCAACCCCTAATTTATCTGCACCAACAGAAAGGAGCACCAACCCCTGATTCTAAGCACCAACTCATAATTCTATTTTAAATATTTTTGACATAAAAAATGCCTTCACTTTTACAAGACCCTGACTGGTCTATTGCTTTATCAACATTGCCCACTCTTTACATAGCACACACCCTGCTCACTCGCCTCCTGCGCACTCTCTTTCAGTAGCACTTTCACACTCTTTCTGCAACACTTTTTCACTCTGAGTGGCAACTTTATTCCTCCACGCAACTACCCTTTTATAATCAAATTGTCTAACAGTAACTCTAGTTGTAACTCCATCTTTTATTTCTCATGCGCCACTTTCCAGTTGTAACTGTTCTATTAATATTCTCTTCTGCCACTTGTCAACTATAACTCCTTCTATATGTAACTCCTTTTGTATATATATAGTGTGGGCATTACGTTACATGCAACGTATATCTCTACCATGACTGTACATCTTCTTGATCATGACTGTTCGTATTCATTTTTGTGCATGCATGCATTTTTTGATTCTATTTATGCGACTATTCGATTTATCCTTCTTCAACATATATTAAAATAGCTTGCATGATTTCTATCTGAATCTGCACCTATAACTGTCTCACTGACTCCAGTTAACTGTTCGTAATCGTTGTTGTGACCTGTCGTGAAATCATGACATTTCTGTCTCTTTGTACTCTTCTCGCCTTCTACTCGTGAAAACATGACGTGTTGCGATATCGTGACATTTTCATCCTCCTTGTCCACTTCTTCGCTTGCACCCGCAAAAACCAGACATGTCACAAAATTGTGACACTTCACTTCCTTGCACTTCTCTGCCTTCTACCTGTGAAAACGGAATATGTTGCGAAATCGCGACACTTTTGCTGCCTTATGCCTTTTCTGTCTTTGGCCCGTGAAAACACATGTCGCGAAATCGTGACACATTCGCTGCCTTTTGCCTTTTCTGTCTTTGGCCCACGAAAATGGAACATGTCGCGAAATCGTGACACTTTTCCTCCTTGGTGTTTTCTCTTCGAACCTATCGCGAAATCACGACACTTTCTCTCCTTGGAGCTTTCTCTTCGAACTTGTCGCAAAATCGTGAAACTTTCTCTCCTTGGCGCTTTCTCTTCGAACCTATCATGAAATCGTGACACTTTCTCTCCTTGGCGCTTTCTCTTCTAACATGTCATGAAATCGCGACACTTTATCTCCTTGGCGCTTTCTCTTCGATCCTGTTGTGAAATTGTGACACTTTCTCTCCTTGGCGCTTTCTCTTCGAACATGTCATGAAATCGTGACACTTTATCTCCTTGGCGCTTTCTCTTCGATCCTGTTGTGAAATTGTGACACTTTCTCTCCTTGGCGCTTTCTCTTCGAACCTGTTGTGAAATCGTGACACTCTCTCCTTGGCGCTTTCTCTGCGAACCTGTCACGAAATCGCGATAGTTTTCTTTGCCTATGCCTTCTCTCCAAACATGTCGCGAAATCACGACAGTTTTCTTACTTGCCTTCTTTGCTTCCAACATGTCGCGAAATCACGATAGTTTTTCCACTTGGCTTCTTTTCCTCCAACATGTCACGAAATCGTGACAGTTTTTCTACTTGCCTTCTTCTCTGCCAACATGTCACGAAATCGCGACAGTTTTTCCACTTGGCTTCTTTGCCTCCAACATGTCACGAAATCATGATAGTTTTTCTAGAATTTTCTCTCTCCTTCGAGATGTCACGAAATCACGACAATTTTGACAGCATTTTGTCTTTCCTCCGAGATGTCGTGAAATCGTGACAATTTTGACAGCATTTTCTCTCTCCTCCAAGATGTCACAAAATTGCGACAGAAAACATGTCGCGATATCGTGACAGGTTTCTTACTTGTCTTTTTCTTTGATTCGTTGAATCTGGGTCACTTTTGTCTTCTTGGAAATTCACTGTACATGTTCTGACTGACCTCTGAACTCCTGTCCACTGCATCAACTGCATCAACTGATCTCTTTTTCTGTGGTGACAACAATGACAATACTTTGGCTGCAACTTGCACATCACCCAGGGATGATTACAAACTGATATTCATTCCACCCAGGGACGATTAGCAGTATCCACTCCAAGGTGGGGCGAATAGCAGGTTTGACTGGCAAAAGGTCAAATCTCGACAAATGGCAGCCCAGATCCGCCACTTAACTCCTCCTTCATTGCATGGGAGTGTGAGTGAGTGTTTTGGAGTGCTATAGGCAGTTACAGAGGCATTCATGGAGCCCTTAATCAGGGAGGAATCTTATCTCCCCCTTGGGAAGGCATGATTGCCAAGTAGCGCCTTTGCATGCTCATACACAGAGACTGTCAGGTTTATAAAATGGTGAGTCTTCTCATCGCAAATATAGGATAGAGAAGGATCATTTGGAACAACGAAGTGCTGCCATTTTGCATACTCACTTTTGATTGTGCCTCCCACATCCTTGATCTCTCTTTTGGAAGGGAGGTCATTGGGTGGTTATTGGAAGCACAATTTGAACCCCAAACCCAATATTTGGCCACAGTATCCCACCCAAATTTGCCGACAACACCCCACAAGAGGTTTTTGACCCATCCCAAGTGGTTGGTGCCAAAATCGAGCCCCAAACGATGGGCGTCCAAGCCCCGGGCGCCCCCTGTACTGTTGTAATCCTAATCGCCCCACCCTAGAGCAATTAGAAATCTATAGAAGATTTTAGTTCTTTTATTTTTGCATTTTATTCTAGGTTGCTTAGATAGGCTTGCATTCAAATTTCATGTAATTCTGAGCAGTTTTGATCATGTTTTTTTTATTTCCCGCTTTCGCTAACATGCAGGTAGCATCATCAATTCCTGGCGATAGAGGCCAAATTGGCAAAATCTGACCTTCTGGGTCTTTCCAAAATACCCCATTTTACCTAACCCCCAACTTTACATGTGATTTGGGGCCTCCCATATGGGACATTTGGGATAGTGCTTTCTGACATTTTGTTGTAGGCCTAATCGTCCCACCCCGGAGCGATTAGAAATTCGTGGCAAATTTTCTGACTGTTCTTTTTGCAGTGCCTTCTTGGTGATGTCCTCATGCCTCTATCAAGTTTTTAGCTCATTTCGATATGTTTTAGTGATCGTTTTATTTGTTTTACACATGCACTAATCGTAGGCTTTGGGGATCGCATGTTTCATTTTATCCAAAGGTGCTACTGATTGTTTTATGTTTCCTTGAACACAGGATCTCGACACCGAAGGAGAAGCAAAGAATCAAAGACCCTTTCATGCAAGCGGTGGCAACGTTTGGTCTACCCATTTTACATGTGGGCACACGGAAGAAGGCATACCACCCATGGTGTAACGAAACCCTATTTAACACTCCTAGCCCCTGAAAATGGAGGAGACGTGTTGTAACCGGGCTTTAAAGCAAATTAATAAAAAGGGTTGTATTTCATATTTTTTTTCCATCTGGTTTTGATTCGTTTATGTCTCTCTCCTTTCATGCATTTTTAATTCATAGGATTTAGTGTTATCTTTGGCTTCGCTTGCATCGCACTTGGTGTTTCCTTTTTGCTTCCGTATCCTCGTGCTTTCAGTGGTGATCACGGTGGGACCCTATCCTCTATTTTTGAGATCAAACTTTTGATCAAAAATTGCTTGTTTTTTCTTGTAGGTACCAAGTTTTCAAACGCTGGACTACTGTTCGTTCCAGTCTGTGACAAGTACAGAGCTAGAATTCGTGTTACCCAGGGACAAATGGGCATTCATCCCACCCTGGTATGAGTATAGTTATGTCATTCGTCCCACCCAAGGACAAATAGCTCTCTATGCAGTTTTAGGGCAAAAACTCAGAGGCATCCGATTTGGGCAGAGAAGAGGTAGGGGTCCTAAACACCTTCTACCATTTTATACTTTCTGTCTTCTGTTTTCTAGTTATTTGTTTGCATAGGAGAGTTTGTAATGCTTTTTTTCTTCATTTATGAAAATTAAAAAGAACCCCACACACCACGTGGTAATTTAAACAACAAGAAGTGGATCGTAAAACCCCAACCCTTGATTAAGACCAACGGTGGATTTCATCACCACCTTGGCTTGAATTTTTGCATCCATAACCCCGATCGCTACTGTTGCTAGACTTAAATCCTAACGAAATCTGACCGAGTGTAGCTAGGGTGATTCTCAGTGCATGAGGATAAATATTCTATGGTAGGTGTCAAAAATAGGGTGATCCCCCTTCCGTACCGCCTATGTTCCACGTACCATTCTGCTCTCGCGTACAAATAGTTTCCCTCACGTAAGGGCGGGTATATTGAGAGGTTTTGTATAACGACCTGGTAGTGGTATATCGAAGGGTTGACCATGTTGGGATACATAAGAGACATCATATTGCATATACAAACAACATGTTCTTCACAAATCTTTCAAAAAAAATATCAAAACACACTAAATTAGATTTAGGGCACACCTTTAATCTATAAAAGAGATAATCACTTCTTTGATTGCGTGGCTCTTATTTGTTTAGTGTAGAAAAAAAAATCATAAAAAATATAAAAACCTACATATCTTATAGAGAGACACTGCCATGGTGTACACCCATAGCCAAGCCCAATCATGGGTAGGAGCTGCAGAGAGTGTACAAGGGGGCACAAGTCGCCTCCGCTATAGCCCTAAGGACTTGCTCATACCACCTTGGCAGCCCGACCCACAAGATAGTCCACATCATGCAATTTTAGAATGGGACTATAGAGGCACCCCTTCGAGGGGCACTCTTGTTCAACAAAGACCCTTTCAGGAGGAGTCCCTACACATGGCACTCAATATAAACGGGAAGGCTCCCTTAGACACTCGGTATGAGTGGCCACCGCATAATGAAGCGCAAAAACAGCATAGGGTCCATAAGGAGAGGCCACATGATTATGTCATCCCTCCTCTACCCCTCATCACTGTTAGGAATAACAAGCCAAATCTAGAGCACAAGGCTTTTCTGAGCATTTTTTATCATGTTTTTGTTATTTCCCACTTTCTCTAACATGCAGGTAGCATCGTCAAATTCTTGGTGATAGAGGCCAAATTGGAAAAATCTGACCTTCTGGGTCTTTCCAAAATACCCCATTTTACCTAAGCCCCAAATTTGAAGGTGATTTGGAGCCTCCTGGATAGGACATTTGGGACAGTGCTTTCTGACGTTTTATTGTAGGCCTAATCGTCCCACCCTAGAGCGATTAGAAATCCGTGGTGAATTTTTTGACTGTTCTTTTTGCAGTGCCTTCCCAGTGATGTCCTCATGCCTCTATCAAGTTTTTAGCTCATTTCGAAATGTTTTAGTTATCGTTTTATTTGTTTTACGCATGCACTAATCGTAGGCTTTGGGGATCGCATGTTCATTTTATCTGTAGGTGCTATTGATTGTTTTCTATTTCCTTGAATGTAGGATCTCGACACCGGAGGAGCAGCAAATAATCAAAGACCCTTTCACACAAGTGTCAACAACTTTTGGTCCGCCCATTTTACATGTGGGCACGCGAAAGAAGGCATACCACCCATGGTGTAACAAAACCCTATTTAACGCTCCTAGCCCCTGAAAAGGGAGGAGACGTGTTGTAACCGAGCTTTAAAGCAAATTAATAAAAAGGTTTGTATTCCATATTTGCTTTTCATCTGGTTTCGATTCGTTTATGTCTCTCTCCTTTCATGCATTTTCAATTCATAGGATTTAGCGTTATCTTTGGTTTCGCTTGCATCGCACTTGGTGTTTCCTTTTCGATTATGTATCCTTGTGCTTTAAGAATGTAAATACTACTTTCTATAGAGTTAATTTCCTGCTTTAGTTTAAGGAAATGAGCCAAGTATTTTGTGTAGAAAGTGCCTAGCAGCATGCGAGAAGACAAAAAAACTGTAGATTTCACTGTGTCTGAAGAGCGAGACGTCTAGCTTTGCCCAACTCAGCTAGCGATGCCCATCATCACACAAATTTCAAATGAAATCTAGCCATATGGTAAGCGCTGCTCAAAGAAAAAGAAAAGAATATTTGTCTAACTCCCTAGGCACCCGTGGTCGCTCATTTTTTCAGCGACGCTGGGAGTCTTCGTCTAAAATCAACAAATTTGGGAGGTGGAAGGAGGAAAATTTGACTAAAGCAAGGGGCCGAGCGCCCGTTGTCGCTCCAAAACCCAGCATCGTCTGTTGTTGCTCCGAAAAATTAGTGATCCTAAGCAATACGACAAAGGAGGGCAACCAAAAATTTTTGGGCAACCAAAAATTTTCTAAGTGTGATGACAACACCGCTCGCTGTTACTCATTTTTTGAGCAACACCAGGAGTTGCTCCCAATTTCGAGCAATAGTCGGTGAGACAAATAAAAAAATGCTAAGTGTTGGCATCCGTCGTCGCTCCATTTTGGGGTGGCAACTATCGTCACATGGTTTTTTGAGCAAAACTCGGTGGAGCGAAAGAAAGAAAACAAAAAATGTATAAAAGTTTTTTTCAAGGCACTCTCCCTCCGTCGCTCATCTCTCAAGCACCGCCCACGACCGCTCGGTTTTTTGAGCGACGTTGGTCGTCACCCCCTTTTCAAGTGAAACTCGGTGAGGTGGAGGGACTTTAAGCAAACTAAAGGTGAAATTTCTTCTAAGTCCCCAAGGACCCTGATCGCTCGCCAAAATGCAAATAGCTCAAAAGCGATCAACTTTTCAGCAACAATGGCCCTGGGCACAGTTTTAAAAAGAATGAACCTCTTGGCGTGTGCCTAAGTAGCGGTAGGTGACGTCATCAGGGTGCACATTTTTTAAAATCCATGACTACATGATTTTCAAGGAGGATTCCATTAAAGGCAAGGACGAACATCAGACCAATAAGTAATAAGGTGCGCTAACCAAGGGAGATTTTGTGCATAACCCACAAAGAATAACGACGCTCCACACCCACTTTGCGCACCTAAGATTTAATTACAGCATTCGACATTAATGCCACCTTTACACCATAAATAGGGCTCAATTACTCATTTTACTTCTATTATTGAACCAGTTGAAATCTGAGCTATGCCAAGGAGAAAAAGAGACAAATTTTACCAACAATCAATTGAATTTACCTTGTTGTCATGGATACAAAATCAGGTGCATAAAATGGTAAAGCCCTCATGCAAGCAACCTATAGCGCATCTCAGAGTGATTCGTAGGAGCAAGCAGCTTAAAGCTCGCCTAGAACAGGAGTGCAACAAGAGAAGGAGGACAAAGAAAAGAAAAAGAGCAAAGGTCCTCTTCCGCTTCTTGTGGATAGCTTGTCTGAATACAGGGATGATGATTATATGCTCAGTATCACATAGTTACGAATCATGATAAAGGAATGGTGCAACAAGGTCTCAACCTTGCACCCTTTAGGTGCAGCATTCCACTCGAACCTATCATGGTTCCTGTGCCCTCTTGTCCACCATTACCCAGAGCTGGTTGAGGCCATCACCAGATATTAAAAGCCAAGTACACAGTAAGTTTGTGAGCACAATGGGAGGGTATTGTTCTCCATATATAAGGAAAGCATCTAGATGGATTTTGTGCCAGGGCACTTGTCGAACTGGAATTATATTTTTAGAAGGATCAGTCTGGTTGAGTAAAGAGACAAATGCATTAATAATCAAAAAATGAAGAAATTCCTCAATACCTAGCTGAAACAGCCACTACAAGACAGAGAATGATCAGAGTGGCCCATATCATTGGAGGACTTCAAAATATGAGCTATTTATAGCATTTTGGCCTAGGATTTAGGTTCTGGCACTAACGCAATAATGAACCCATATCAAATATCCTTGGAGGAGTGCATCTTGCACGAGGAATACTATGACCCCAACGCTTTGAAATCAGGAACGAGGACAATATTCTTTAACTGGGAAGATTGGGTTGCCTACGGGATTCACTCAAGCCACGTAGAGCTTAAGGAAGAAAGGAGCACATAATTCATGACTGTTCGTTCCTTACATGGTTGTTCTTATTCAACATGCACAAATAAATAAATATCGTTCCAGTTCACTAGAGGGATGAAAGTGGCATGTAGTTTTCGATCTACGATTGGATCGACATCTTGTACAGGAGGGGGTCGTACTATGGTTTTAATTTCAAGTTCTTAGGCATTTCCCTATCCCTCATAAATGTTGTAACCACGTGTCCTCCTCTAGAGATGACGGATTATCTTGTCGAAGAAGGAATTGGTGCCATCTTCAAACTGATGCAGGGTGTTGTTATCAAAGTGTTTGGATTCAAGAGCAAGCCCTTTTTGTTGCCATACTTCTACACTGAGTATCACTTTTCCTTAGAGGTAGCATGGTAGATGGAATATGTGGAATGAGAATACGGCCAATGGAGAAGGAAGGGCAACATATTCCTATATCCATTAATTTGGGGTGATGTTGAGGTCCATGAGTACGGGCAGCATCAATTGTTGGCAGCCATCCTTCAGAGTTTCGACCTGGTGGAGCTCCCCTAGCGCTGGAAATATAATCCGATAGAGAAAATAAAAAAGTTTATACATGGTTGTCTGTGAAAAGAGATCATGATAGAAAGGGAGAACCCGATAGGGCACGATATGGAGTGGCATATTGAAGAAATGCATTCGCTCCCACCATGGCTAGACTTTTACTGCATAGAGGTAGAGTATGATCTCGAGCATAACAATGACCACAAAAAAAACTTCATAGGCTTCAGAAGGATGCTATCGAAAGTAAAGCTACTGGTCTGGAGCGAAGAAAATATAACACAGTGTTGGATATCTAGGTGTCACACAAAGAGAGACAAGTTAGAAAATTTGTTGGTCACTAACCACGAGTTCTCCGATCTCTATGAAAAAAATATTAACATGTGGCAGCCACTCATTTTTCATGATATCATGCCCCAAGGCGTCAAGCACAAGCATAAGAAGGCGACCTCACCCCAAAAGTTAGTTATGCAAGGAAGCTTGAGCAACGAAGCATTGAGAAGCCAAGGAGTAGGTCCCATGTTGTAGTCAACTTCAAAAAAGTCGCTGCAGCCCGATCGAGAAACCATATAGTCCACCCAAGCAGCTAAAAAGGGCTTGAAGCCATCAAAGTCAAAGCCAAAATACATATTCATGATTTTCGGTGCGGCACCAGACGATCCAATCTCAGCCGCTACAGTTGAACCAAAAAAAAGTAGTTACGACAAGAGCGAAGGAGAGAAAGAGGTATGAAAAGACCAAAGAAAAGCGGTTTGCATCCTAGAAGGGGATTGTACGGTAGCCCAGAGTGACTCTATAGAAGGAGGTTATTGACAAAGAGGTTGTGAATCTTGTTGAGGATATCCCATAGAGAGAGATGGAAGTCTGGACAATGCAAGTAATCAAGATACCAACCCATTATGGGCACACATGTACGTCTCCTCCCCTCTCCAAAAATTCCCCTGAAGTTTTTCCCACCGCACCTTCCTCCTTGTCCACTGAGCCCATTACCTCTGCATTGTCTTAGTCACCTATCACTCAGCCCCCTGCTTCCCCATAGACATTTGGCTATTTTTCCCAAAACCTTAACATTTTCTAAACCCTGGGGTAAATCCTAGGTCATCCGTAGTTAGCCAGCGTCGTCAAAGAGGTCCCAAGTTCCCCTTATCCACCCCCTTAGGATCCACCCACCATTTACCAAAACCAGTCGCCCTTGAAAGTGATTGAATCATCAGGCGTCGCCAGTACCTCTTTGTTTGCAATTGAGACTATGCCTGAGCAATACTTATATTTGGGCTATCCCTTGTACACTATGCTAGAGCTTGTGGAACGATAGCTACAGATAATATATGATCAGCCCATGGCAGCCAAGGTGACTCAGGGTCCCTCAAGTTTATCCAGGGAGTCAAAAAAAGAAGTGAAGAAATGGCCATGGTAGAGAAGCATAGCAGGATCGACCTAGACTGAAGGGTGATCCATACAGAGAAAAGGGTCCCCAAGATCAAAACACCTATCAAGGACATGACTGACGATGATTATGATTACCAGAGCAAGGATAAAATATTTGACGACATCTTCGAGGAGAACGAGATAGGCAGGATCAAAAGGAAGGCTAACTCGCTATTTATCAAATAGTAGGAGACAAAGCATAAGGTCTACTAGCTTGAATATGAGAAGAGGTAGCTAGAAGAGGACTCAGCAAAGTTGCAAGTGCAGCTGGAGACTGCCCAGGAGGAGGTTCAAAAATTGAAGGATCAACTCACGACCGTTGATAAGTTGCCCGAGGAAAAATAAGGTGCATTGGCGCATATTGCCCAATTACAGGGACTACTGCAGGATACCCAGAGGCAGCTAAAGGAGAAAGCATCACAGGCTGCTACTTTTTCAAAGGATAGAGTCAAGGAAATAAGAACTAGCCTGCTGAAGGGGTTCAGGACCAACGTCTCCAGGTCGCTCGTTGTCCTTATGTTCATCGTCAAAATTCAAGAAGTTTCTATCGAGGGAAAGCCTGCGATAGAGGGGGCCAAATGCCAAGCCCAACAATGGCTCAGCTTGGTGACCAAACTTGAGAAATTTGAGTGCTAGCACATCCAATTTCCCCCTATGTCACAAATTGTCCAATAATGGGCCGTTGCAAGGATGACCTTGCATGTATATTTTGAAAAAATAGAGAAAATAAAGAGGGTCAGGAAGATCCTAGATGCACTGGAAAATGAAAAATATATATGCCTGGTTCCCCTCTAGACCTTTAATTCACTAGGTTTTCCAAGTTTCATCGAAGAAAATGGAGACTGCCACCCCAGAGAGGAGTTGATGCTGATCTGGGAAGCCTTTAAGGTAGATACATCAAAGATCGACAACTGGGCGGACCTAGTTCTTGAAGAGTAGGTTACTTAATTTTTCTCCCGATTCTGTAAAATCAGCATCTGGCTCCACAAGTTTAGGGAAAGACTCTCCATGATTAACATGTTCCAATTTGAGGCATTTGAGCTTATGTTGGGGGATATTCGCAATCTACAGCTCTTCCAAGAAGTGGCATGGGCCCAAGCTCGGGCCACTTATGAGCATGTTTGTGATCACCTCAATTCCCCAGAATAAGAAGAAGAAGAAAGCAAGGACCAGTCTGATTAGGAAACTAAAGGAGAAGAGGAATATTCAGGTATAAAATATGGTGAAGAAAACAAAAAGGAGGTTCAAAAAGAAATTCAAAAAAAGTAGCAACAACAACAAAAGGAGGCAGGGACCGGATAAGACTTTATGTACAAAGGATGAAGGCATGGGTCCTTGCATTGAGGTGAGCTCGATACCCTGCAAGCCGTCAGGAATATTGTCACATTTTGTAAAGGGGTAAATTTTTTGAAAATTCAAGAAAACACTGCTACTTCTCTCCTTTTACTTTTAGTCTTTCTCTTCTAGTTTCTATGTTTCGTTATCTTCCATTTTATGTTTTTTTTGTTTTACTTTCAAGTATCTCATCTGTTTGAAAAAGGGGTAAAATTGTAAAATTGGCTAAGTATCAAACTGGCAGAGACGCTCATTGTCGCTCCCCCTTTCGAGCGACCATGGGTGGAGGATGAAAAAATGGCCAAAATACTCTAAGTGTAGACTGCCCGTTGTCATTCCAAAATCCAGTTTCGCCCATCGTCACAACAATTTTTTAGCGACCATGTGCGGATGAGTCAGCAAGCATGAGCCGCCTGAAGTCGCTCATTTCCCAGAGCGCCCCCCGTTGTCGCTATAGTTTTTGAATGTATTTGGGTGGAGAAAATAGAATATAGAAAATTGTCCAAGTGTTGGCTCGGAGCGTCTTCCATCATCGCTCCATTT
>JAQPPZ010010037.1:0-29943 GCA_028583015.1 Wollemia nobilis
TGTTGGCAATTTTGGGTACCTTGAGTACATTGCTTTTGGCTAAGTTTAGTTGTTGTCATTGATGTCAAAGAGTTATTGGTAGATGTTGTTTTTGATATCGAGGAACCTTTGGAGCAACTTGCTTTTATGTCCAAGGATGTGTTTTTGTTGAAGGTTTTAGTTGGTCAGTAAGTCTCCAAGAAAATCAGAGTAGCCCAGTTGCCAAAAATCCAGAAAAAGATTAAGTAGAATAAAGTTTGCAGGCTGCTGGAAAAACTATCATGATTTCGTGACATGTTTGAGGAGAGAGAAAGTCATGATTTCGTGACATGTTTGAGGAGAGAGAAAGTTCGGCCAGAACTGTCACGATTTCGCGACATGCAGGAAGGCAGAGGCAAAGCGGGCAAAAGTGTCACGATTTCGTGACATGTTTGAGGAGAGAGAAAGTTTGGCCAAAACTGTCACGATTTCGCGACATGCAGGAAGGCAGAAGCACAGCGGGCAAAAAGTGTCGCGATTTCGTGACAAGTTTCGAAGAAGTCGTACGGATGCAGAAAGTGTCACGATTTCGTGACATGTTCCAGTTTCACGAGCAGTTGGCAAGAAAGATTCTAAGGCAGCGAAAGCGTCGCGATTTCGTGACATGTTTCATTTTTGCCAGTGCAAACCAAGAGAAGGACGAAGAAGCAAGAGGTGTCACGATTTCGTGACAGAGTTGCTGATGACGTCAACAAAAGGCAAAGGTGTCGCGATTTCGTGATAGTTGCGGAGAAGAAGGCAGTGAAGTCCAGAGCGTCATGATTTCATGACCAAAATCATGATGACGTCAGCAAGAGGCAAAGGTGTCACGATTTCGTGATAGTTGCGGAGAAGAAGGCAGTGAAGTCTAGAGCGTCGCGATTTCGTGACAAGATTCATGATGACGTCGAAAAAGCGTAGCGTCACGATTTCGCGACAAGCAAAGGAGAAGAAGGCGATGAAGTCTAGAGCGTCATGATTTCGTGACAAGATTCATGATGACGTCAACAAAAGCTGTAGCGTCGTGATTTCGCGACAACAAAGGAGAAGAAGGCAGTGAAGTCTAGAGCGTCACGATTTCGTGACAAGATTTGCGATGACGTCAGCAAAGGCTGTAGTGTAGCGATTTCATGACAGCAAATCAAAGAAGGCGCTCGATAGGAGTAGTGTCGCGATTTTGTGACAGCGTGTAATACAAGGTGTACGGTAGACCAAGGCGTAGCGATATCGTGACATATTTGAGTGTCACGAGAAAAAAGCCACAGAACAGCAGAAGCATTTGAAGCCGACGAAGTTAACCTTTGCCGACAAAGTATAAAGTCTTACAGCCGACGTGGTAGAAGATTGAACAGTCGACTAAAGATCAAAGATTTCATCTTGAGATTGTGAGTATTAAAGGAAGACTATTTGAGCATTTTTGTGTGTGATCGAAGTGTGCGTTTGTAATGCGATCTGCGCAAGTAAAGTGCGGGGGATAAGTTTGATCGTCAAGAAGTTGAGTGTGCAAAGTCTTGCTGTTGTGGTTGCACAGAGGGTGAAGACAGTACTACGGTGGATGCGCAAAGGAGTAGAAAGTGTTGGTGTTGTGACATTCGAAGACAGTGCACAAAAGTGAAGGGTTCGACAGTCGAAGTGCTGTGTACTGCTGTGTGTTGTTGTGGTTGCACAGAGAGGGAAGACAGTACTACGGTGGATGCGCAAAGGAGCAGAAGGTGTTGTTGTTGCAACATTCAAAGACAACACGTAGAAGTGAAGGGTTCAACAGTCGAAGTGTTGTGTACTACTGTAACTGCGTAGAACTGTGCGAGAGTTGGTTTCGACCAAACACGACTGTAACAGAATAGTAAAGACTTGGAGGTAGCTTTGTGCAAGCATTTGAAGAGCTTGTGAACCGTTCTTCTTTCACCAGTTTGAGGACCAGATTGAGGACAGAATTTGAGGCAGGAAGAGGACAGAATTGTGCCAGACCGAAGGACTGTGTTTTGGTGCAAAAAAGAGGACCAGCTTGCAGTGACAGAGTTGAGGACAGAGATCTCCAGCCAGAGCAGGGAAGACAGGTGTCTTCTGTGGAAAGAGTTCCACTTGCTAAGGGCAAAAGAGATAGAGGTCCTCTAGAGGATCACTAGCAAAGTTGAATTAGGGGAAGGTGTCTCCTTTGAGCTGAGGCTCATAAACATTGTAATCGGGGAGGTTTCCCAGAGGTTTTGATATAACTTTTAGAAGAAAAGTTTTTATCCATGGATTAATTTGTTGTGTCTCATTACGGATTGCTTCTTGTGCACTGTTGTATTACTGTCATTACTGCTATCTTATTCTGCTTGTTAATGATTTGAAAGTTGTAGTGATAAATCAAGTTAAAAAGGATCTTATACTGTTCACCCCCCCTCTCAGTATAAGCTTGTGTTCTTCAATTGGTATCAGAGCCAGTGCCTTCGAAAAGTTTAACAGCTTGAAGGAAAAGTTTACAAAGAACACAATGGACTACTCGAGTAGCAATGCAGCACCTATTCTTGACGGATCAGATTTTGGTCTATGGAGTGCAAGAATGAAAGTCTATCTAATGGCTCTCGGTAATGAGGTATGGGAAGTTGTTGAAGATGGATATACCATTCCTACAAATGGTCCTTACACTAAAGAAGACAGACTTCTACATCACAACAATTCAAAAGCCATGAATGCAATCTTGAAGGGTTTACAAAAGGCAGATCTCACTAAAGTTATTCACTGCAAGACAGCCAATGAAATGTGGAATCAATTGCAGGTTGTTCATACAGGTGATGCAAATGTTCGAAAGGCCAAGTTAAGACATTTTAAAGGTATGTTTGAACAACTCAAGATGAATGATGATGAAAATATTAGTGACTACATGCTCCGGATGGATGAAGTTGTTAATTCTATGAAAGACTTAGGTCTTGAACTTGCTGAAAATGATGTGTGTGATAAGATTTTAAGATCTCTTCCAAATAGATTTAGCGAAAATATTTCTGCTATTGAGGAAGCCAAAGATTTAGATAAATTGAAAAAGGATGAGCTCCATAGTATTCTTGCAGCATTTGAATTGAGGACACAAGTGAAAGTTGATGTAAAGAAAGAGGCAGCTTTCAAAGCTATCAAGAAATCGAAGGGCAAACAGATTCAAGAAAGTGATGAGTCTTCTAGTGAGGAAGAGGCATATTACAACAGGAAAGGCAAGTTTTCCAGAAAGCACAAAAGCAAGAAAAATATAAGATGTTTCAACTACGGGAAATTTGGTCATTATGCTACTGACTGTACTATTTCTAAAGATGAAAGTGATGAAGATATACAGGATGTTAAAAGCAAGGATTCTGAAAAGCACAGGTATTACAGAAACAACAAAAATGAGTACAACAATCACCAGAAAAGCAAAGATGAGTACAACAATCATGGAAAGAGGCATTCTCACAAGAATAAGAAGAGCTTCTACTTGGACAAAGCAAGTAAGTGTTCTAGCGATGAAAGTGACAGTTCTTCTAGTGATGATGAAAATGAGATGCTGTTCATTTCAGAAAAAGAGGAAGAACCGAAACACAAATTCATTATCATGAAATGTTTTAGATGTGGAAATTTTGGGCACCTTGAGGATGATTGCGGAAATGATGATTTGGCTGCTAGTATGTATGAGGATGTTTCAGAAAACCCCAATGAAGATGCATGTATGGTTTTTGAAAAAGGTAGCACCTCTAGTGATAAGAAATCTGAAAAAGGTTGTGATGATTCAAAGCGCCATCAAATAGAGGATCTTGAATGCGAACTCAATAATGCTCTTAGTGTTTTGAAAAAGGAAAGAAAGAAGAATGATAGACTCAAGATTAAGGTAGATGAATGTTGTATGGAGATAGATGAACTTGTAGAAAATCTTGAAGTATCTATGGCTAAGACACAAGAACTCAAAAATGAGTTAGAATCTAAAATTCTGGAGTATAGTGAGTTAGAACAGGAAATAGCTTCTTTGAAAGAAGAAAATAAAGAGTATAAGGATAAGCTCTACAGATTTCAGGATAGCTCCAAGAAGGTTAAATTTCTCATCGAAGGACAGAGAAAACCAACAGATAAAACAGGTCTCGGTTTTATTAAGCCGCACAAGGAACAGGTTGGTGAATCTAGCAAAAGATTTCAAAAGAAAGAGAGTCCTGTTGAAGAAAATACTTCAGATCATGAGTCCGTAAGTGATGAATACGCAGAAATAGAAAATGATATTCAGACTGAGAAGAAGAAGTTTTCGGGACCCATGAAGTCGAACAAAAGAAAATTTCACGGCAGATGTTATGTGTGTCACAGATTTGGTCACATGGCTGTACAATGCATGACTCAAATGAAGAGAGTAAATGACAGTTTCAGGAGACGTAATTTCTTTCAAGGGTATTGCTACTCTTGTCAACAATTCGGGCACAAGGCAATTTTTTGCAAGACAAATAACACGAACTGGGTTAGTCAAAACAGAGCGAATTCAAAGAACAACCATGACTGATATTGTTACCTGCTATAAATGCAACAATGAAGGACACCTAGCTAGACAGTGTAGAGCTGATCTTCTGAGATACAGGAACAGAAACAGCAGCATGAACAAGTTCAAGAATCAAGGCATGGACAAAAATAGGAAAAATGACATGAACAGATCCAAGGATCAAGGTACGGATAAGAACAGAAAAGATAAAAGAAATAGGAACAGTAGTATTAACAGGTCCGAGGATCAGAACAGTGACAGGAACAAAAATACAGGAAAAGAATTCAAGAGAAGGCCCGACAAAGAAATCTTGGACACTAATGATGATGAGTGTTTAATGGGAGTGTCACTCCCAACCCTATTTTAATCATCTCATCAGGAGATGGGGGAGGGACTAAGCTAAGAGGCTCATTCTTAGTCCCAAGCCCCAAAGGTGACCCTTTGCCATTGATGACAAAGGGGGAGAGATTTAAGTAAGGGGGAGAGTTTTCAAGTGGAGAGAAGAGCTTCAAGTCAGGGGGAGCAAAACTTGAAGAGATTGGTTTCAGTTTTGGCTCTTGGAAGATGTGTTTTAGTTAAGGGTTGCCATCAATGACAAAGGGGGAGATTGTTGGCAATTTTGGGTACCTTGAGTACATTGCTTTTGGCTAAGTTTAGTTGTTGTCATTGATGTCAAAGAGTTATTGGTAGATGTTGTTTTTGATATCGAGGAACCTTTGGAGCAACTTGCTTTTATGTCCAAGGATGTGTTTTTGTTGAAGGTTTTAGTTGGTCAGTAAGCCTCCAAGAAAATCAGAGTAGCCCAGTTGCCAAAAATCCAGAAAAAGATTAAGTAGAATAAAGTTTGCAGGCTGCTGGAAAAACTGTCATGATTTCGCGACATGTTTGAGGAGAGAGAAAGTCACGATTTCGTGACATGTTTGAGGAGAGAGAAAGTTTGGCCAAAACTGTCACGATTTCGCGACATGCAGGAAGGCAGAGGCAAAGCGGGCAAAAGTGTCACGATTTCATGACATGTTTGAGGAGAGAGAAAGTTTGGCCAAAACTATCGTGATTTCGTGACATGCAGGAAGGCAGAAGCACAGCGGGCAAAAAGTGTCACGATTTCGTGACAAGTTTCGAAGAAGTCGTACGGATGCAGAAAGTGTCACGATTTCGTGACATGTTCCAGTTTCGCGAGCAGTTGGCAAGAAAGATTCTAAGGCAGCGAAAGCGTCGTGATTTCGTGACATGTTTCATTTTTGCCAGTGCAAACCAAGAGAAGGACGAAGAAGCAAGAGGTGTCACGATTTCATGATAGAGTTGCTGATGACATCAGCAAAAGGCAAAGGTGTCACGATTTCGTGATAGTTGCGGAGAAGAAGGCAGTGAAGTCCAGAGCATCATGATTTCATGACCAAAATCATGATGACGTCAGCAAGAGGCAAAGGTGTCACGATTTCATGATAGTTGCGGAGAAGAAGGCAGTGAAGTCTAGAGCGTCGCGATTTCACGACAAGATTCATGATGACGTCAGCAAAAGCTGTAGCGTCACGATTTCGCGATAGCAAAGGAGAAGAAGGCAGTGAAGTCCAGAGCGTCGCGATTTCGTGACAAGATTCATGATGACGTCAGCAAAAGCTGTAGCGTCACGATTTCGTGACAGCAAAGGAGAAGAAGGCAGTGAAGTCTAGAGCATCGCGATTTCGTGACAAGATTTGCGATGACGTCAGCAAAGGCTGTAGTGTAGCGATTTCGTGACAGCAAATCAAAGAAGGCGCTCGACAGGAGTAGTGTCACGATTTCATGACAGCGTGTAATACAAGGTGTACGGCAGACCAAGGCATAGCGATATCATGACATATTTGAGTGTCGCACGAGAAAAGCCATAGAACAGCAGAAGCGTTTGAAGCCGACGAAGTTAACCTTTGCCGACAAAGTATAAAGTCTTACAGCCGACGTGGTAGAAGATTGAACAGCCGACTAAAGATCAAAGATTTCATCTTGAGATTGTGAGTATTAAAGGAAGACTATTTGAGCATTTTTGTGTGTGATCGAAGTGTGCGTTTGTAATGCGATCTACGCAAGTAAAGTGCGGGGGATAAGTTTGATCGTCAAGAAGTTGAGTGTGCAAAGTCTTGCTGCTGTGGTTGCACAGAGGGTGAAGACAGTACTACGGTGGATGCGCAAAGGAGTAGAAAGTGTTGGTGTTGTGACATTCGAAGACAGCACACAAAAGTGAAGGGTTCGACAGTCGAAGTGTTGTGTACTGCTGTGTGCTGTTGTGGTTGCACAGAGAGGGAAGACAGTACTACGGTGGATGCGCAAAGGAGCAGAAGGTGTTGTTGTTGCAACATTCAAAGACAACACGTAGAAGTGAAGGGTTCAACAGCCGAAGTGTTGTGTACTGCTGTGTACTGTTGTAACTGCGTAGAACTGTGCGAGAGTTGGTTTCGACCAAACACGATTGTAATAGAATAGTAAAGACTTGGAGGTAGCTTTGTGCAAGCATTTGAAGAGCTTGTGAACCGTTCTTCTTTCACCAGTTTGAGGACCAGATTGAGGACAAAATTTGAGGCAGGAAGAGGACATTTGTGCCAGACCGAAGGACTATGTTTTGGTGCAGAAAAGAGGACCAGCTTGCTGTGACAGAGTTGAGGACAGAGATCTCCAGCCAGAGCAGGGAAGACAGGTGTCTTCTGTGGAAAGAGTTCCACTTGCTAAGGGCAAAAGAGATAGAGGTCCTCTAGAGGATCACTAGCAAAGTTGAATTAGGGGAAGGTGTCTCCTTTGAGCTGAGGCTCATAAACATTGTAATCGGGGAGGTTTCCCCAGAGGTTTTGATATAACTTTTAGAAGAAAAGTTTTTATCCGTGGATTAATTTGCTGTGTCTCATTGCGGATTGCTTCTTGTGCACTGTTTTACTGCTGTCATTACTGCTATCTTATTCTGCTTGTTAATAATTTGAAAGCTGTAGTGATAAATCAAGTTAAAAAGGATCTTATACTGTTCACCCCCCCTCTCAGTATAAGCTTGTGTTCTTCATGTATAAAAAGTAAGGGTCTCTCTTTGTGTCCCCTATTTAGCTTAAAAAGGGATTTTGAAATATGTCATGGTTAAGATTCACTTGAGACCCCAATCATTTTTATGTTATATTATACGTATAAGCCCTTTGGGCCCTTGTAAAAATTGAAAAGGGTGTTTTGATAATATTTTTTTATTTTAAACCTAAATATCAATTACTTAACCTTGACCTAAAGGTATCTTCATAGGGACACCACAATGGTAAAGGTGTTGGAATCTTCTAACAGAGACCCAAGTTCGATTCATGGGGAGGGTGGCCCCTGATATGGCTCAACTTTTGAACTCTTCAAAAATAAACCTTGACCTATAGGTAAATTGTATTTGGGCATAAATACCCCATCATACTAACCATTTAATTATTGGCTGGAGTGTATTATTTATTTCTATAGTGAGACTATTTTATGTCCATGAACACCTACTTATATCATGTATATTTGATTTATCTATATTTATTTTTAGAAATATTGGATAATGTGTTGTTTCCATTTGTTTCTATAAATTGGTATAAAATCCAACACAATAGAAGGTTTATATAGCTTATTAAAAGTATATTTTGTATGGGCAAAGCTAATTTGTTTTTTAAATTCATGGAATATTTGAATAGAATGTAAAGTGGTTATGGAAAACCTTCTAGCTCACACACAACTATTCAAAAGTGTGTCAAAAAAAAAACGATGAAAAAAAAAGGATGTCTATGTGCATATGTAATGTAATACATATTACATATCACTATTGCAATACTCAATCCCAACATTTTGATATTAACATAATCTGAAATCATAGTTTATATTAAATATATGCAAAAAATTTAATATATTTTTTGTTGTAATCATATGGATTGATTTCCATGCAACACTTAGTTTTCTCTTGAAACATGATTTTATGGTTTATTATCATTTTTATGCAATAAACTAGATATATCAATATAATTTACATAGTATTTGAAAATTTAAAGATAATTAATAAAATAGAAATAAATAAAATATATATTTTTTGTTTTACAAAAGGGTTTCTATAGGGGCCCCCTCCCAAGAGAAAATAAATTTAGATATAAATATATGAAGATACACATCAAAATTAGTGGCCAATTTGTTCAATATAACTACCTATAAAATACCATAAGACCAATATAAAACAATAAAGCATGTTCAAATGACAACATAGGTAAGTAAAAAGTGGTAAAACATTTCAACCAAGCAAATGATAGTGCCTTCCTAAGCCAAAGTATTATTCCAAAAAAAATTTGAAGTGCTCCAACATAGACATATTGAACTAACTAACAATAGGCCAAAGAATAGTTAAGAGAATGAACCATCAAAATAACATCGTTCAACAACCAGTCCTTCAACCAATATCAAGACCCTCTCCATATATGATCCAATTTGGAAATGTTTGACTATCCTACCCCTAAGCTCAACCATCACATGACTACCACTTGGAAACTCCCATCTAAGACCTAAAAATAAGAGAAACCCTCCATAAATAATTTAATATCACACTCAAAGTCTTCCCCCAATGATGAGTAGTCTAGGATGCAAAATCATTCACACTCATGGTGGGGATCTAATGAGGATTAAGCCAAACTTCATCTGTAGTTTATTACAATATGACTAAATAGGTATTATAGTGTCAAAATTACAATCATGATAATAAGTAATCATCCCAAATTGCACAAAGAAATTAATTTTGGAGAATCAAATCCCAACTAATAGCTAACAACTACTAAATCAGGCTTATTTAGAAGCCATCTAAATCCTATGTATGTTTATGGACTCACATGTATTAATCCTAGCACAAGCAATTAAGCACCTAGGCTTAGTATTTATTAGCAAAAGAAAACCTAGTCCTAAGATGAACAAATAAGATACCCTCATCATACCTCCCCACTTAAGAAGCATTAGACTCCAATTCTTGTACAAGAAAGTAGGAGAGACAAAATGCAAGTACCCAAAAAGATAATCCTCATAGGTGAAGAAGAAGAGAGAGCTTTGTGGAAAGTTTTGCTCAAAAATAGGGAGCATACAATCATCTCAAAGCATACACTAGGTGAAGACTCTACTCAAGAGCATACAATCACCCCAATGGAATGGAGAAGGGATTACTACTTTTGCAAAGGTAGTAATTATCTTCAATCATATTCACAAAATGTTGCTTGCTTTGCACATCATTTATGCTTCAAAATTGGAAGCATGCGCATAGAACCAAGATTTGATTCCCATTCCTATGGTGCAAGCACCTCGAACTGCAATCGAATCACTATGAGAAATTTGCAACAAAGGGAAGAAAAGGCATAAATTTTGGCAAACAAGAAAGAAGGCATGAAGTAGAGTGATACCTTCCAAAAATCACAATGGTGACTTCAACTCCTACTGAGGGAGTATAATAATGCCTTAGTGGATGTAAACAAGAGGATGGAGTGTCGAGTACCATCGAGTTGCACTTCAATACAAATCCACAAAAGTTACAAAACCCCAAATAGGAGTAAAAGTTAATGTACTCCTCAAAGATCCAATGGATCTTATTACAAAAGCCATAAGTGGAAGTGGACTCAATTGAAAAGCATATAAAGCTTTTATGATGCACTTAATACAAGGCTTTATAATATAATCATTATAAATTATATAAAATAATTAATTAATAAAAGTGTATTATTAATTAATTAATTTGTTATTGATTAATTTAAGATTATGATTTTAATTATCAAAAATTAAAATCTTGGACCTAATGTTTGTGGTTGGTCTTTATCCACCATCACAATGGCGATCAATGTCAAAATGTGTATGACCCTAGCATATTGGGAACCACATGGTGTCTATACGATCATCGCCAAATATCCTTCATGTGTCACATTGTATAAACAAATATTGTGTACAGACCTACACTAAAGAGAAACAAGATGACCACCTTAGATATGATCACATAAAAGGGTAGAAGGAATGCTAATTAAATGTGTTCTTATAGTTGTACCCATGAATGTGGGATTATTATCCCTGTATTCTATGAATATTTGTGATTGGGGTAAATCATATGAATCACATTTGGAAGGAAAACACATGTTGTCTCCAAGGTAATCCAAAAAGGTGGTCCATGCATGTTGTTGTGTGCCATCGATAACTGATTGCGGTAATACGGTACCAACCACTATACTGACCAATAACAACTTACAAGAAGCTTAGCCAAATTAAATGGTAGACAGGAGAGAATAAAATATTGTAAAAATGGAATCGCTAAGGAGGAGGAATTTCCATGACAAGGTAGGATACCTCTACTCTAATACCAATAATGAGGATTAAGCCAAAATTCATCTGTAGTTTATTCCAACATGACTAAATAGGCATTGTAGTACCAAAATTACAATCATGATAATGCGCAATCATTCCAAATCATACGAAGAGACTAATTTGAGAGAATTAAATCCCAAATAATAACTAACAACTACTAACTTAGGCTCGTAGAGAAGCCATCTAAATCGTACGTGAGTTTATGGACTCACATATATCAATCCTAGCACAATAAATTAAGCACCTAGGCTTAATATTTATTAGCAAAAGGAAACCTAGTCCTAAGGTGAATAAATAAGATGCTCTCATCAAGATCACCAAATTAGATCCCAATTAACTAAACATATAAAATTATCCTTACTTATCCAAATGTCAATAGGCTCAAAAACCATACATGCCAATTACATATTCCCAACTCTCTAGTCTAAACTCTCCCACAATCTCCCTTACTTTAAATCATTATGTAAACACAAACTTCTAATAACTCATAAGTTTATTTGATCAACAAGAAATTGTTTGTGTTCATATGTTCATTTTGTCAAATTATTGGTCGACATGCTCCACATTGCCCATAATACATTGATTAAATGCGAGCAAAATAAATTACCTTATTGGGTGCAACCAAGCCATGCTCTAACATTAAATTATACACCATGACATTTCAACATTTTCTGCCTTGCAAATCCCATGGATCAAAAAATTGCAAGTACTAATATTAAATTCGTAGATAAGATTTGGTATAATTTTTAAAAACATATTTGACCTTATTGAATGCAACCAAGTCATGCTATAACATTAAATGATATGCCATTCAGACATTTTCAATATTTTTCACCTTGCAAAGCCTATGGGTAAAAAATATCAACTATTAATATTAGATTCATAGCCAAGATTTGACATATTTAAAATCATATTTTCTATACCAATTATATTGACCTATTTTATCTAATTGACAAATAACATGAAGAAATGTATTGAATGTCATTTTGCATTTCCATAGCCCAAAATCTTGATATGGGTCATGACCATACTAACCATATGAAGAATTGACTAAACATATAGCAAATAGCCAAAAAGCTTGATATGGGTCTGTTGGTCACAAATCCGCCTAGTCATATGAAATACACCCTAGACCCGGCCAACATTGAAAGGCTGAGAGAAAGAGAAGACTCTTGGGATAATCTCCAGAGAGGGCTGGCTCCCAAACTAATCTAAACTTGTTTGAATATAAGGGTGCGGGAAAGAAATGGAAAATGCAAAAAGAAAGGGAAATAACAGAAAGAGATGGAAATATGGTCGAAGCCGACATTTGATAGGGAGAACAACCTCAAATAGAAAATAACCTCAACTAGATCCTGAAGCTAAGCAACAACTAACTCTTAGAAAGCACATACAAAAATTGGACCAAACATTGACCATAAGTTCGCCTCCAATTATACTCCAAATGTTCAAATGAAAATACAGCCAAATTCAAAACAATAGAATTCAACTTATATTTTAACACTGGACTAAACAGAAGTGACTCACATAGAAAGCATCACATGAACAATAGTTTGGATCACCAACTCAAGAGACACTAAGAATAGAGCAAAATGCATCTAGGATTTTTGCTTCAAATTTTTGCAAAAGGTCCTCCTCCCTTTGCTTGAGATTTACATTGGTATTTATAGAGGTCTTCCCTCTCCCTTTCGCATTACAACATTTAAAACATAAAATAGATTTTGAAGAGGCGATCCACAAAATATGCACTTGAAAAGAAAAACAATCCCCCTTAATCTGCCTCAGAGAAATGACATTCCCTATTTTTATGGATCAAAACTAAAAATTAAACAGAAACAAGGGACCATATTTCTTCATTAAATGGCCATTCTCGGGGCAAGCTTGAATTTGTTAGGAGATCACGAACAAGAGCTTTTAATACTGGAGGCATCTTTAATTTTGGTGGCTTCGAAAGCTACATGATAAATCGTTCTCCCATCTAGCAAACATTTAATTTGGGAGCTTCTTTGACCATGATCTCAAAATCAGTTGGAGAGCTTTTAAAACATTACTTTGTTTGATCCTTATCTTCTCCTCATGTTCTCCTATGCAATTTTGAAGGAAAATGTGGACAAAACTTTATCGGGCCTTTGTTGTTGCTTCTGTCATGAAAATGTGATAGGTCGCGAAAATGCGACATGTCACAAAATCGTGACACTTTCAACTTACTGCTTTCTCCTGTTACCACCAGTCGCAAAAATGTGACATGTCACGAAATCGTGACATTTTCTCTTCGTTTAGCTTTCTCTTCTTGTACTTCCGCAAAAATGCGACAAGTCACGAAATTGCGACATCTGCCTTTATTTTGTTTTGTCCCCATGACATATCGCAAAATCACGACATTCTCCTATGTTTTGGCTTTTTCGGTGCTCCTTGGCACGAAAATGTAACATGTTGCGAAATCGTGACATCTTTCTCTTGGCACTGTCTTGTCTACTTTATATCCATGAAAACGTGACATGTCGTGATATCGCATCAATTTCCTTCTGCTTGTACTTTTCAGCTTTTGTTCCACAAAAATGCGACATGTCATGATATCGCGACATTTTCTCTGTTTTGTTCGTTTGTCTTCAACAAGTCGTAAAATCATGACATGTTTCTATATTCTTGTACTTTGTTGCTTCTCGACCGTGAAAATTTGACATGTCATGAAATCATGACATTCCGTACTATCTTGCTGCTTCCGCACTTTCTCCTCATGAAATCATGCGACATGTCGCGAAATCACGACATTTTTTTGTGCTTTGCCCTTCCGCCCGACATGTCATGAAATCGTGACAATTTTCTATCTTCTCCTTCGTTGCCGCTTCCTATCGCGATATCACGACAAGTTTCTCTTGCCTGGATTCGTTTCCAAAAATGTCACGATATCGACATCTTTCTCCCACCTTGTGTTTATCTTCAGCCCTTCCGCAAAAATGCGACATGTCGTGATATCGCGACATTTTTCCTAGGCGTTCCCCTTTGCTACTGTATGTCGCGATATCACGACATTTTCCTATCACTGTGCTCTGTTGCCACTGCAAGTCATGAAAATGCGACATGTCGCGATATTGCAACAACTTTTCACTTTTCACTTCCTCACCGCAACAAGTCGCAAAAATGCAACATGTTGCGATGTCATGACAACTTTGTCGTTACTGATTCCTTTTGTTGCTTCTAGCGCAAAAATCCAATATGTCATGATATCACGACAGTTTTACGTCCTTGCTCCCGTTCTCACTTTCCAACGTGAAACTACGACAGGTCACGATAATGCGACATGTCGCGATATCGTGACAACTTTTGTGCTTAGCTATTTTCTACATTTGGACATCGTGAAACTGCAACAGGTCGCGATATCATGACATGTAGCGATATCATGACATCTTACACTTACTTTGCTCTAACACAAAAATTGTAGAGATTTTTGCATGAACAGTAACAACAAAAACAATGTGGCAAAAATGCCAACATTCTTGGTGGCTCTCGGGGTATACAATTCTGCTGTATGCATGAACCTCAGGCCTTTATCCATTGGGCAACAGAGTCAAGAAGTTGGAGGAGCAGAAGAAGTGAGTGTTGGTTGATGCTGGACGTCTCTGCAGGCTGTTGCAACAAGCTCTTGCTGGCGCTTGGCACTCAAAACAGGACCTTCAGTAGAAATTTATGGAATAGCAGAACTTCCCTTATTATTTTAACTACTGCATTTTGCCTAGCTCGATTGAGCTGGGTAAGTGCTAAAAAGAAACACACACAAACTAAATAGAAAACTGTACCTAAGCTCCTAAGCAACACTTAGTGCCCTCGGCACTTTATTTACTAGTCGGGCTATTTACAATATTTACACAAAAGTTTACGACATGATTGGCATGCCGCCACCACAAACCCAGCTTTGGGTGTCTATCCGATGAACCTGTAGTGTCCAGACCAGATCTGATTGTACTTCAGTCGATCTTTGAAGTCCGGTTGGCCTCTTCTCGAAGTTCTCCATGTTGCGAACAGGGTGCAACATGGCAAGTTATCATGCATGTCGGTACCCACACAGTTGACGAATAATGTAGCAAAGAGATTTGCCACATGGAGGGCTTCTTTGGGTACCGATTGTAGTAATGGCCGAAGCCAATACCACCATTTTGAAGAGTCCACTGGCTGTGGGCTGAGTACAGGCTCCTCCAACCCCTTGATGCGATAACAGGACTTTTTCGATGATAGGCCTTTTTCCAGGATCTCCTCAGGCTCAGCCTCTTGGTGAGGCCTGCTTATTGGGTTCTGGTTGAACACTTGCGTGCTATGCCCTAGGATACAAAAAGGGTGCAAAAATGTGCCCTCTTTGCTCTCAGGTTCTGCCACCTGAGCCTGTTCTTCTCCTTGGCTCATCTCCTGATGGAAACTACAAGCAACCATATTATCTATTGTCGGGACAAAGCTTGCATATTCCCATCATTGGACTTGGATGAAATCTGCCTCTTGGGCTCCACACGGCTGCATCTCAGGTCTCTGCTCAGTATGAGGAATCTTCCATGGTGAATACTGTGCAGGGTAGACAGGAGCAGTGACTACCGGATAAGGTGATGGGGTTTCTCCCCACTGCCACTTTCCTGACAGGAGCAAAAGTTGTTTCGCTCGCACTGCTTCCTCAAAGATTTGAGGGAATCTATGTTCACTTGATTGCAGCAAGAGGAGGCTTATGTCCGGGTGGAAAGCCCAAACATAGAAGAGGTGGGCTTGGGCGGGTGTCGGTTGGATCTCCCCTAGAATTCTCTTCCAACTTCTACAGAATCGGACATTGAAGTCTGTGATGCTCTCCAGAGGTGCTCTCGTGATGGTGGAGAGGTGCATTAAGAGCTGAAAGGGATCCTAAGAGTCATCAAATGTTCTGATTAGTGCTCCCACTAAGTCATCCCATGAGCAGATGCTTTTACGCCCGAGCAGTCTGTACCACTGCAACGCCCTTCCTTCCAAAGATAGAACCAGAAGTCTGATCATGACATCTTCATGGATTATGTCATGGAGGATTGCCAAAGCAACAACATCTTCAAGGTGCTCTTGGGCCATTCCCTTAGTGCCATTGTATTTCATCAATGTCTTCAAGGTGCTTTTGGGAATCTCATGGTAACTTTGAAGATTCAGAGGGCCAGGATCATCCCAGCTAGGATAGCTTACACTTGCCATTATAGCAACGATCTGCAGAGATCACGGTTATCGCCACTAAGTCGGAGTCACTAGGTGAACATTCTTTTCTTCACTTGTGAGGTCAAGGCTACTCACCAAACCTTGATTCCTCTAGGGTGTCTTCTTTTAGCTTTAAAAGGCATCTACGATCAAGAAATTTGGATCTTCAGCTCAACAGAGTCGCTAGATGAACTTACAATCTCCGCTTTGAGGTCAAGACAGTTCATCAAAATCTTGATTCCTCCGGGTGTCAAAATATGGGACTTGTGAGTCCCATCGGGCGTGCCAAAAACTATTGGCACAAGTGGGTTTGTCAACTTGAAATAATATTTGTCCCACCGATTATGGATCTTACTGAGACAAAAATAGTCTGTCCCACCAGGCATGCCAAAAATTGTTGGTCATGAATCCGCCTAGTCATATAAAATGCACCCTAGACCCGGCCAACATTGAAAGGCCGAGAGAAAGAGAAGTCTCCCGGGCCAATCTCCAGAGAGGGTTGGCTCCCAAACTAATCTAAACTTATTTGAAGATAAGGGTGCGGGAAAGAAATGGAAAATGCAGAAAGAAAGGGAAATAACAGAAAGAGATGGAAATATGGCTGAAGTCGATAGTTGATAGGGAGAACAACCTCAGATAGAAAATAACCTCAACTAGATCCTAAAGATAAGTAGCAACTAATTCTTAGAAAGCACATACAGAAACTGGACCAAACATTGATCATAAGTTCGCCTTCAATTATACTTCAAACGTTCAAATGAAAATACAGCCAAATTCAAAACAACAGAATTCAACTTATATTTTAACACTGGACTAAACAAAAGTAAATCACACAGAAAGCATCACATGAACAACAGTTTGGATCACCAACTCAAGAGACACTAAGAATAGAGCAAAATGCATCTAGGATTTTTGCTTCAATTTTTGCAAAAAGGTCCTCCTCCCTTTGCTTGAGATTTACATTGGTATTTATAGAGGTCTTTCCTCTCCCTTTCGCATTACAACATTTAAAACATAAAACAGATTTTGAAGAGGCGATCCGCAAAATATGCACTTGAAAAGAGAAACAATCCCCCTTAATCTGCCTCGGAGAAATGACATTCCCTGTTTTTATGGATCAAAACTAAAAATCAAACAGAAACAAGGGACCATATTTCTTCATTAAATGACCATTCTCGGGGCAAGCTTGAAGTTGTTAGGAGATCACGAACAAGAGCTTTTAATACTGGAGGTATCTTTAATTTTGGTGGCTTCGAAAGCTGCATGATAAACCGTTCTCCCATCTAGCGCACATAGGTAAGCAGCAAAACATTTAATTTGGGAGCCTCTTTGACCATGATCTCAAAATCAGTTGGAGAGCTTTTAAAACATTACTTTATTTGATCCTTATCTTCTCCTCACGTTCTCCTATGCAGTTTTGAAGGAAAATGTGGACAGAACTTTATCGGGCCTTTGTTGTTGCTTCTGTCACGAAAATGTGACAGGTCGCGAAAATGCGACATGTCGCGAAATCGTGACACTTTCAACTTACTACTTTCTCCTGTTACCACCAGTCGTGAAAATGCGACATGTCATGAAATCATGACATTTTCTCTTCGTTTAGCTTTCTCTTCTTGTACTTCCATGAAAACGCGACAAGTCACGAAATCGCGACATCTGCCTTCATTTTGTTTTGTCCCCATGACATGTCGCGAAATCATGACATTCTCCTCTTTTTTGGCTTTTTCATGCTTCTTGCAAGTGGCAAAAATGGGACATGTCACAAAATCGTGACATCTTTCTCTTGGCGTTGTTTTGTCTGCTTTATATTCGCAAAAACGCGACATGTCGCGATATCGCGACAATTTCTCTTTGCCTTGTACTTTTTAGCTTTCGTTCCACGAAAACGTGATAGGTCACGAAAATGCGACATGTCGTGATATCGTGATGTTTTCTCTGTTTTGTTCTTTTGTCTTCAACAAGTCACGAAATCGTGACATGTTTCTATCTTCTTGTACTTTGCTGCTTCTCGACCGTGAAAATTTGACATGTCACGAAATCGTGACATTCCGTACTATCTGGCTGCTTTCGCACTTTCTCCTCGTAAAAACGCGACATGTCGCGAAATCATGATATTTTTCTATGCTTTGCCCTTCTGCCCTGACATGTCGTGAAATCGTGACAATTTTTTGTCTTCTCCTTCATTGTCGCTTCCTGTCGCGATATCGCGACAAGTTTCTCTTGCCTAGCTTCGTTTCCAAAAATATCGACATCTTTCTCCCACCTTGTGTTTATCTTTAGCCCTTCCACGAAAACATGACATGTCGCGATATCGGGACATTTTTCCTAGGCGTTCCCCTTTGCTGTTGTATGTCATGATATCTCGACATTTTCCTATCACTATGCTCTGTTGCCACTGCAAGTCACGAAAATGCGACATGTCGCGATATCGCGACAACTTTTCACTTTTCACTTCCTCACCGCAACAAGTCGTGAAAATGCGACATGTCGCGATGTCGCGACAACTTTGTCGTTACTGCTTCCTTTTGTTGCTTCTAGCGCAAAAATCCAACATGTCGTGATATCGCGACAATTTTACATCCTTGCTCTCGTTCTCGCTTTCCAGTGCAAAAATGTGACATGTCGCGATAATGTGACAACTTTTGTGCTTAGCTATTTTTTGCATTTGGACACCACGAAACTGCAACAGGTCACGATATCGTGACATGTAGCGATATCGCGACATCTTATACTTACTTTGCTCTAACACAAAAATTAGAGATTTTTGCATGAACAGTAACAACAAAAACAATGTGGCAAAAATGCCAACAAGGTCATGACCATACTAACCACATGAAGAATTGGCTAAACATATAGCAAACCACATGAAGAATTTGGTTAAACGTGTAGCAAAGACCATAATAACTTTTTAAATAGTTAGTAAAGACAATGATTTTTTTTTTTAAATATAATCATTCTAATTATTATTGTTAATGTATTTAAATTGTAATTTTCACCGTCAATTTATAATTTAAACACAAATAGTTTTTAAAAATGTAAAATTATTTTATCTAATTTTAATACTAAAAAAATTATAACAGGAAACTTATAAGGCTATATTACTGATATGATGAAATAGATATTTATAACTTAAAGTAAAAGTTTTGAAATTACAGATAACATAATTACATACATTATTTAAGAAACATATCCTGCATGAAGATGATTCCATATATAATCTAAGATCTTATAATGATTAAAAACTAATTTTTGTTAGAAGTATAAAATATAAAATAAAAATATATGTTTGTTGGCTTCCTTAGCGAGCAATGGTACATATAATAACCATTTCTTGAAGGTAACCAAAGATGGCAATTTACATGGTTTGCTTTCTTACCATAAAAAGGTGGAATATGACAACAACAACTACGGTCAAAGGATTATCAAGTTTCAACTCCACACCAACAAGAAGAGCTACTCGTTGGATCATAAATCCAGATTTTATTCTGATATTTTCTTCCTATCTCATTTGACCCAAATGCAAAGCCAACTAATTGGTTTGAATTTCAGAAAAAACAAAAGGAAGAAAAAGAAGAACAACGACTTAAGACCTACTTTGACAAAGTCAAAAGTGGACAAATCAACATGGTCCAAAATTTGATGCATACAGACCAACATGGAATCCCAAATACTACCACATATAAGATATTTTCCTCTAATCAGCCTTTAGGATCTGAACCTCTCCAGGGTATGGCCCATGTACAAAAAATTTAGCCTTCTAATTTGAAGGTTATAATTTTTAGAAACCCCAAGAAATTTCATGATTTAGCACAATATATTCTTGGTTGTGATGTGCAAGGTGCAACCATAGTATTGTCATTGTTGTCAACACAGTCAGGTTGATCAGTTGATGCAATGGACAGGAGTTCATTGATGAGCAAGGTGCAGCCAAAGTGCAATGAATAGGAGATTGATGAGCAAGATGCAGCCAAAGTATTGTCATTGTTGTCAACACAGACATAGGATCGGTTGATGCAATAGACACAGTCATTAGATCGGTTGATGCATGGACAAGAAGTTCAGAAGCTCTCAGATGCAGTGGACAGGAAGTTCAGAGATCAACACAGATAGATTGATGCAGTGGACAGGAGTTCAGAGGTTAGTCAGAACATGTACAATGAATTTCCAAGAAGACAGAAGTGGCCCAGATTCAGAAAATCAAAGAAAAAGACAAGTAAGAAAACTGTCACGATATCGCAACATGTTTTCTGTCACGATTTTGCGACATAACAAAGGAGAGAGAAGGCACAGCCAAAAATGTCATGATTTCACGACATAACGGAGGAGAGAGAAGGCACAGCCAAAAATGTCATGATTTCATGACATAACGAGGAGAGAGAAGGCGCAGCCAAAAATGTTGCGATTTCACGACATAACGGAGGAGAGAGAAGGTGTAGCCAAAAATGTCGTGATTTCGTGACATAACAGAGGAGAGAGAAGGCACAGCCAAAAATGTCACGATTTCGTGACATGCTGGAAGAAAAGAGGCCAAGTAGAGAAACTGTCGCGATTTCGCGACATGCTGGAAGAAAAGAGGCCAAGTAGAGAAACTGTCGCGATTTCACGACATGCTGGAAGAAAAGAGGCCAAGTAGAAAAACTATCGCAATTTCACGACATGCTGGAAGAAAAGAAGCTAAGTAGAAAAACTGTCGCGATTTCGCGACATGTTTGAAGAAAAAGCACTCACAAGGAAGACTGTCGTGATTTCGTGACATGCTTAGAAAGTGCAAAGAAGACTGTCGCGATTTCGTGACATGCTTAGAAAATGCAAAGAAGACTATCGTGATTTTGCGACATGCTTAGAAAGTGCAAAGTAGACTGTCACGATTTCGTGACATGTTCGGAATGAAGGTGCAAGCAAAGAAAACTGTCACGATTTCGCGACAAGTTCGGAGAAGAAGCGCTAAGGAGAAAAGATGTCGTGATTTCACAACAAGTTTGGAGAAGAAGCACTAAGGAGAAAAGATGTCGTGGTTTCACGACAAGTTGCAAGAAGAAGCGCAAAGGAGAAAATGCATCACGATTTCGCGACATGTCCCATTTTTGTGGGCAAGAGGCAGAAAAGAGCTCGAGGCAGCGAATGCGTCGTGATTTCGCGACATGTCCCGTTTTCATGGGCAAGAGGCAGAAAAGAGCTCGAGGTAGCAAATGCGTCGCGATTTCGTGACATGTTCTATTTTCACGGGCAAGAGGCAGAGAAGTGCAAGGGAGCGTAAAGTGTCACGATTTCACGACATGTTGTGTTTTCGCTGGCAAGAGATAGAAAAGAACACAAGGCAGCGAACGCGTAGCGATTTTGTGACATGTCAGGTTTTCGCTGTTGCATGCCGAAAAGAGAACAAGGAGGCGAAGAATGTCATGATTTCACGACATGTCAGGTTTTTGTTGTTGCATGCTGAGAAGAGAACAAGAAGGCAAAGAATGTCACGATATCGCGACATGTCATGTTTTCATAGTCAACTGTCAAGAAAAAGTCAAAGGGGCATAAATGTCACGATATCATGACATGTCATAGTTGCACGGGTAAAAGCCGAGAAGCATACACAGTGATAGTTACAAGGGGGCAGTTACAGAACAGTGCATTAAAGACAAGAACGATTGTTATAGGGCCGTGATGCTATGAGACTGTCAGAGGTGCAGATATACCGAGAATCTCGATTAAAGAGAAATCCATTCATAGGTTGCATGTGTCAGAAATGGCAATTGCGGGCAGAAGAAAAAGTTTGGCTCAAAATTGAAAAGAGTGCCATCGGAAAGAGTAAATGTGCCGAGAGGGCAGTTGCATGAAGGAGAGAAGACAAGAATGATAGAACACCGAAATTCGTAGAGAAGGCTATCAGAATGAGTAGAGAAGACTGTTAGAGCGTGTCAAAAAGAATGCGGTTGAAAGACAGAGCGCGTCAGAGAGAGTATGGCAGATTGAACGCAGCTGAGATAGCATGGCAAAAAGGAGGGAAAAAAATAGAGCCATTTAAAAAGAGCCATTTTGAAAGAGCCGTTAGAGTGAGCCAGTATAAAGGACTATAAAAGTGCAATAAGTAAGGTTACCGCGACCTCGTTTACTCTTGAAAATTAAAAAGGTGAGGTTGGGTAAGAGTGCAGTAAGAAGCACGATAAGAGTGCTGCAAGAAGCACAGAAAGAGTGCTATAAGAAGCACAGAAAGAGTGCTATAGGAAAAATTGCAACCTTGTTTTTATTCTTGAAAACTGAAAGAGAGGTTGAGTAAAAGTGCTGTAAGAAGCACAGATAGAGTGCAGTAAGAAGCACAGAAAGAGGACTGTGAGAAAGCCGTAAGAGTGCGATAAGCAAAACCATAAAAGAGCTAAAAAACCTTGTTTAGTTTATGCAAATTAAAAGAGTGGTTTTTGTAATAAATAGAACATATTGAGTCTCTAACAATTCTCCTTATGTTTCTATGTGATTGATTAGAATAGAACATATTGAGTCTCTAACCATTCTCCTTATGCTTCTATGAGATTGATTTTGAGTGAGCCATAGACCAGTGAGGGTATTGTAAAAGTGAAGGCATTTTTATGTCAATCTATTATTCAAAATAGAAATCCAAGTTGGCGCTTGGAATAAGGGGTTGGTGCTCCTTTCTGTTGTTGTAGATAAATCAAGGGTTGGTGCTCCTTCTAGTGGGTGCTGGTAAACTGTTTGTAAAGTTGAAGCTTTGCAAAGGCTGGATTTGGATTATAGTCCAAACAATCAATTTTTGAGGAGTAGCCAAATCGGTGAACCTCGTTATATTTTGTGTTGTGAGATGCTATCTTGTTATACTTGCTGTATCTGTTTCAATCTTGCATTATTTCAGCATTAGGAGTTGTAGACTTAAGTTTTAAATAACTACACTGATTCACCCCCCCTCTTAGTGCCATTGTAAGACTAACAATTGGTATCAAATCCAAGTTCCCAGTTCAGGCTAAATCAGTCAGGGTTGATCTTGGATTAGTATACAATGGGTAAGAAGAATAGATCATCCTCTAATAAGGCATCTCAGTCAGTTTCAGTTCCTACAGAAGAGAAAATTGCACTAGAGAAGGTAGAAGAAGTGAACTATGAAGTTTGCAATGAAAACCTAGAGATTGAAGTAGATCTAGAAGGTGAGTTGATCGCCACACTTGAAGAGTTGAGTATACAAAAGAAAAAGAACAACAGACTGTCCAAAAAGTTGGAAGAATACGGGGATGAGATTGAAAATCTCTGTTTACAAATTCAAGAGGCCAAGAAAGTAGAAGCCTTGAAGACATAACTAAATGATAAAGTCGATGTATATAGCAAATGGGAAGAAGAATCTAACAAAACTGTTAGTAATATGAAGCTGTAAGTAGATGTGTCCAAACGGGTTGAAGAAATCCTCAGGTCTCAGATCAATGAGAAAAAGACTGTTTGCTGTCAACAAGAAGAAGATATTGCTTCATTAAAGAAACAACTAGAAGAGGCTAATACAAATCTCAAATTTGAGAATAGAACAGAGTTGCTAGAAAAAATGATAAGCCAACAAAGAAGCTCCATAGTTAAGTTTGGTCTTGGATATGAAGCTGAACAACTGTCATCTTCCAAATGTACAGAAAAAGAAAAGTTCTCAGTTGAAGAATCGAAGGGAGAAAAATCTGAAGTTGAACAACCTTCATCTTCCAAAAATGCAGAAAAGAAGAAGTCCACTGCTGAAGGATCGAAGCCAAAAAATTCTGAAGCTGAATCTTCAAAAGGAAGAAAACATCAATGGAGATATACAGCAAAACAACCTCAACAAAAGATATTTAATCATGCAAAAGAAAACAATAAGGCTTGGCACGAAAGGAGTACTGACAATGATGGATTCATCAAAGTCACACATCAAAGAAGAAGAAGACCGATGGCACCTACTACAACATGGGAAATACCGTTACCCAGGTACGATCGTTCCTTTTTTGGTTATTGTTTTAAATGCAATGCTTATGGTCATAAAATTTTAGATTGCAATTATAAAGTAGGACAAAGGAATTTTACTAGTAGAAATGTCTTTTCACCCTTGATAGATTATGCAGTAGAATGTTATAACTGTCATAACTTTGGACATATTGCAAGAAATTATCGTAGCTCTTTTGCAGGAAATAAACATCAGGGAAGAAAATCTCAATCAAATGGATTGAGACAAAACATAAAATTTCTCGAAAAACAGGCACAAGCTAATGGAAGGGAAAATTCAAAACAAGTGACCAAGACTACTAGCAAACTAGAGTGGAAAGCAAAAGAGTGGGCCAAGTTCAAGGAAGTCTGGAGAAAGATAGAAGAAAAGGGATCATGTCTCCTTGGACTGAAGGAGACTACTCCTCAGTTGCACTAAGCAACTCCAGATAGCACATCCTCAGGGGGAGCAATGTTAAAGTTAATATTAATGCTCCTATGTATCTGTGTAATTTTCTGAGGATGAAAGGAAAGTAGTCAGGGAGTTATCGTATAGGTGTCAAAATGTGTTCCAGTTCTTGTAGATTTTTGTGGAGATAGTATCAAACTGATGTGCCTCAGTAGAACAACATGGTGAATAGCTAGGCTTTTGATGTAGCAGCTGACAGGCATTATCTAGGATAGAACATGTAGCACAGGCTAACGTATCATGGAAGCATAAGCTGGCAGGAGCTGGTTTTGAAGCCTGTATCTTTCCCAACATACAGATAAAACAGAATCCATGTTCTGAGTGGGAAGGCGTGCGTTTCTTAACCAAAAATTCAACACATCGTTTGGCATAAGAGAACATTAGCGCCTAGGTGGTGAAGCGTCAAGGAGGACAAGATGCCTATGCACCTAAGAAAGTCTTGCATTATTTGAGAAATGCGAGATATTGCCTGAGGAAGCAAAAAATTGAGAGCTGATAACTACGCGTAGATTGAGGTTCCAACGCTAGAGGTAACGGTCCAGAAGTATGAGTTTGAGCTAGGAGTAAAAGGATATATTGTTTATATGCTTTATATTTGTTTGGTAGTTGACTTCTAAGGATTGGAGTCATAAGGTGTTTTATGGAATAAATATTTGTGTGGTTACTTTTTGATCTAACCCTAACTTGGTGGCAAAGCTAAGGGTGTTGATGGTAACAGGTTGAAGAACTATTTTATTCTTCCTCAAACAAAGAGGAAGCATTTTACACCAAGGTTTATGTTAGTAAGTCTTGCTACTTGCATTGAGATGGTGAAACCCTTAGTTGGTTGTTTTGAGATTGATGGTTGAGTTGCTTTCATAGAGGTTGTATTGATCAAGTTAATGCTTTACTTGATACATGTTTTGGGCTTACTTCATTGCGATTGATTTGAGCAAGTTATTCGTTGCATTGGTGATTTATGTTGGTGGCTGTTTTGTTCAAATACCTTTGGAAAGAAAAGGATGTCTACTAGTTTCATTTTCATGTAGTGATTGGTTGAATGCTTCAAGGTTAATCTTGAGTTGAATGATGTTTGTTAAACCTTGTCTATAAGCATTGTTGTTAAAACCCTAGTTGGTTGAGAAAAGACAGTGGTTGTGGAAATAACATGAGTATCGTGATTGTATAGTTGTTAAAAGTGTGTTTTCAGCCTATGTAGTGGTTTGTGGAAGTGCCATGAAGGTTGGTGATTAAATGGAGAGCTGTCACCATTGATAGTTGTGCTATATGTCATTGTTGTGCTGTTAATGAGTCTCACTGCCACTGCTCAAACTTACGATTATAATAATTCAGATGCTTTAGTTGAGCAGAAAGAATGTTTGCCCTAGCTGCACATATGTGTTTTGATAAAAGCAGCGTGTGTTTGTACTACACATTGGTTTGAAAGATATTTCATGACGCCTTGGTGAGAATGTTTAATTCATAGACAGCCTCGTTTTTAACTGTTGAATAAAATGCCAATCCGAGATTACGAAGTATGAGGTTGAGTAATGTGCACTATGGTTGGACGTGAAGTGTTTGACAAAATGTCTTCTCCTGATCTGCACAGTGGAAAGCAAGGTGTGACCAGCAGTAACTGTAGAAAGCATAGTTCAGGTTGTAAATATAACAAGGGATTTGGTTGGGCTAAAATATAGTGTTTGGTGCTTGCACAAAGTTAACAGTGGATTTGCAGTGTCAGTACTGTGTTGGAAAAAGTTGGTACAAGTAAGGTCTGTTTCCAGAAATAAATCTAAGCAAACCAGAAAGAGCTAAGATTTTGTTGAGCGGATTTGAGGCAAGTCTTTAAGAAGGCTTGTGGATTGATTTAAAAAAAAAAATAGACAGTATTGGGTAGGATGTGTAGATGACAAAAAGTACCAGAGGAGGTGCATACTATCTTAGAGACAAGGTAGCCTGCTGGATTCTCACTGCAGAAAGAGACAAATAGTTGTCATTGGGTTCAAGCTTGTTGAGAATATCCAAGATGCATTTGCAGAAGCTGCTAGCATTTCTGAACAAAAGTTGGCTATATACAAACACTGTTTGCCTTCACTAACAGTGGACAAGTTTGAGATTACAGAGCAACAGAGGATTGATGCTCAGAAGACAGCGTGAACTGAAGAGGTCACATATTCCCAAGAATAGTCTAAGAATTGACTAGCTATCGGGATCAAATTCTCAAGGGGAGTTTATCATATTGCTCTTGTTTTTGCTTTTGCTAACTATAATAATTTTTGCCTGAGAATGTTGTGCATGGACTCAGGGGGAGTTTGTAGCCGCCCTTTGGTATTATTGTCAAAGGGGGAGAAGAATTACAGGTAATTGCACGCAATTACGTGTGTTGCCAACAATTCCAAAGGGGGAGATTGATGTGCAAGGTGCAACCATAGTATTGTCATTGTTGTCAACACAGTCAAGTTGATCAGTTGATGCAATGGACAGGAGTTCATTAATGAGCAAGGTGTAGCCAAAGTGCAATGAACAAGAGATTGATGAGCAAGATGCAGCCAAAGTATTGTCATTGTTGTCAACACAGACATAGGATTGGTTGATGCAATAGACACAGTCATTAGATCAGATGATGCATGGACAAGAAGTTCATAAGCTCTTAGATGCAGTGTACAGGAAGTTCAAAGATCAACACAGACAGATTGATGCAGTGGATAGGAGTTCAAAGGTTAGTCAGAACATGTACAGTGAATTTCCAAGAAGACAGAAGTGGCCCAGATTCAGAAAATCAAATAAAAAGACAAGTAAGAAAACTGTCACGATATCGCGACATGTTTTCTATCGCGATTTCATGACATAACGGAGGAGAGAGAAGGCATAGCCAAAAATGTCATGATTTCACGACATAACGGAGGAGAGAGAAGGCGCAGCCAAAAATGTCACGATTTCATGACATAACGGAGGAGAGAGAAGGCACAGCCAAAAATGTCGCGATTTCACGACATAATGGAGGAGAGAGAAGGCATAGCCAAAAATGTCATGATTTCACGACATAACGGAGGAGAGAGAAGGCACAGCCAAAAATGTCACGATTTCGTGACATGCTAGAAGAAAAGAGGCCAAGTGGAAAAACTGTCGCGATTTTGCGACATGCTGGAAGAAAAGAGGCCAAGTAGAGAAACTGTCGTGATTTCGTGACATGCTGGAAGAAAAGAAGCCAAGTAGAAAAACTGTCGCGATTTCGCGACATGCTAGAAGAAAAGAAGCTAAGTAGAAAAACTGTCACGATTTTGCGACATGTTCGAAGAAAAAGCATGCACAAGGAAGATGGTCACGATTTCGCGACATGCTTAGAAAGTGCAAAGTAGACTGTCGCGATTTCGCGACATGCTTAGAAAATGCAAAGAAGACTGTCATGATTTCGCGACATGCTTAGAAAATGCAAAGAAGACTGTCGTGATTTCATGACATGCTTAGAAAGTGCAAAGAAGACTGTCGCAATTTTGTGACATGTTCGAAATGAAGGTGCAAGCAAAGAAAATTGTCGTGATTTCGCGATAAGTTCAGAGAAAAAGCGTTAAGGAGAAAATATGTTGCGATTTCATGACAAGTTTGGAGAAGAAGCGCTAAGGAAAAAAGATGTCGCAATTTCGCGACAAGTTGCAAGAAGAAGCACAAAGGAGAAAATGTGTCACGATTTTGCGACATGTCCCGTTTTCACGGGCAAGAGGCAAAAAAGAGCTCGAGGCAGCAAATGCGTCGCGATTTCGCGACATGTCCCGTTTTCGCGGGCAAGAGGCAGAAAAGAGCTCAAGGCAGCGAATGCGTCGTGATTTTGCGACATGTTTCATTTTTGCGGGCAGAATGCAGAGAAGTGCAAGGAAGCGTAAAGTGTCACGATTTCGCGACAGGTTATGTTTTCACTGGCAAGAGACAGAAAAGAACATAAGGCAGCAAACGCGTAGCGATTTTGTGACATGTCAGGTTTTCGCTGTTGCATGCCAAAAAGAGAACAAGGAGGCGAAGAATGTCACGATTTCGTGACATGTCAGGTTTTTGTTGTTGCATGCCGAGAAGAGAACAAGAAGGCAGAGAATGTCACGATATCGCGACATGTCATGTTTTCATAGTCAACTATCAAGAAAAAGTCAAAGGGGCATAAATGTCATGATATCGTGACATGTCATAGTTGCACGGGTAAAAGCCGAGAAGCATACACAGTGATAGTTACAGGGGGGCAGTTACAAAACAGTGCATTAAAGACAAGAACGGTTGTTACAGGGCCGTGATGTTGTGAGACTATCAGAGGTGCAGATATACCGAGAATATTGATTAAAGAGAAATCCATTCATAGGTTGCGTGTGTCAGAAATGGTAGTTGCAAGCAGAAGAAAAAGTTCGGCTCAAAATTGAAAAGAGTGCCATCGAAAAGAGTAAATGTGCCGAGAGGGCAGTTGCATGAAGGAGAGAAGACAAGAATGATAGAACATCGAAATGCGCAGAGAAGGCTATCAGAATGAGTAGAGAAGACTATCAGAGCGCATCAAAAAGAATGTGACTGAAAGACAGAGCGCATCAGAGAGAGTATGGCAGATTGAACGCAGCTGAGATAGCATGGCAAAAAAGAGGGAAAAAATAGAGCCGTTTAAAAATAGCTATTTTGAAAGAGCCGTTAGAGTGAGCTAGTATAAAGGATTGTAAAAGTACAGTAAGTAAGGTTACCGCGACCTCGTTTACTCTTGAAAATTAAAAAGGTGAGGTTGGGTAAGAGTGCAGTAAGAAGCACGGTAAGAGTGCTGCAAGAAGCACAAAAAGAGTGTTGTAAGAAGCACAGAAAGAGTGTTGTAGGAAAAACTGCAACCTTGTTTTTATTCTTGAAAATTGAAAGAGAGGTTGAGTAAAAGTGCTGTAAGAAGCATAGATAGAGTGCAGTAAGAAGCACAGAAAGAGGACTGTGAGAAAGCCATAAGAGTGTGATAAGAAAAACCGTAAAAGAGCTAAAAAACCTTGTTTATTTTATGCAAATTAAAAGAGAGGTTTTTGTAATCAATAGAACATATTGAGTCTCTAACAATTCTCCTTATGCTTCTATGTGATTGATTAGAATAGAACATATTGAGTCTCTAACCATTCTCCTTATGCTTCTATGAGATTGATTTTGAGTGAGCCATAGACCAGTGAGGGTCTTGTAAAAGAGAAGGCATTTTTATGTCAATCTATTATTCAAAATAGAAATCCAAGTTGGTGCTTGGAATAAGGGGTTGGTGCTCCTTTCTGTTGTTGTAGATAAATCAGGGGTTGGTGCTCCTTCCAGTGGGTGCTGGTAAACTGTTTGTAAAGTTGAAGCTTTGCAAAGGCTGGATTTGGATTGTAGTCCATACAGTCAATTTTTGAGTAGCCAAATTAGTGAACCTCGTTATATTTTGTGTTGTGAGATGCTATCTTGTTATACTTGTTGTATCTGTTTCAAGCTTGCATTATTTTAGCATTAGGAGCTGCTGACGTAAGTTTTAAATAACTACACTGATTCACCCCCCTCTCAGTGCCATTGTAAGACTAATAGGTTGGGGTGA
>JAQPPZ010010038.1:0-28231 GCA_028583015.1 Wollemia nobilis
GCATCTTCTGTAGTTTGAATTTTCAGTTTTTGTTTTAAATTATAAAATTTATAATTATTATAATTTAAAAAAAAATATGCAATCTTTTCATAAATTAGTCTTTAACCTTTCGATTATAAGTTGTATGAACTATTTTTTTATTTTATAGGATTTTATACTTTAAACATTCGAATTAAAAGAGTTTTTATTATCGTTCCGTCGCAAAAGGTCACTATTTTGCAGTCCTTAAAAGAATCATGATCGATGACGACGCCTCTAAGGTCTTTTAATAATTTTGGAATCTCTTCGAGCAAAGTTTTTAAATGAGAATTTGTATTTTGTGGCGAGGAAGTCTCTGATGGATGGATTGATAATTCCAGAGAGCTTTCTGGAAGAAAGGGGCTCAAGTGTCCAGATTGCGCCATTGTAGATGAAAATTATAAAATAATTAAAAACATATTAATGAATTTGGGGTGCTTCCACGGGTTTGAAAGATTGTAAATTTGGTTTTATAAAAAAATGTTATATACGAATTAGGATGAGCATTCTAGAGATTATTAGTTGACCGTTAGTCACTGTATTTAATCAATAATGTCATATTTATAATAACAAGAGTTAAAAGAATTAAACATATAATGACATAAGTTTTAATTTAAAAATTTATTTAGTGTTAATAATAAAGTATTTTTAAAGGTTTAATAATATTAGATATTATAAATTTTTATAGGTTTAAAATGTATTCTAAAAATTATTTATGAGATTGCAATGTAAATATCTAATATTTTTAGATTTGAACTTTAGCCTATTCAATATGTATTATAAGTTAAATAAATTTTAAGATTCATAAACATTGAATATATTACACTATCTCATGCTTTTTAGGTTTATTAGGTATAAAATCCACCTTCAAGTTCATTTAAGTTGTACTATAAAATAAATAGTTTTGAAGACCTACAAGCATTGAGCATGTCATATAACCTTCTATTCCTTTCGGTTCATTACTTATTGAGAGAAGACATTCAAATAATGTTATCCATCTATCGAATATACAAACCTTAATTCTTTCAAATTCATTCAAGTTGTACTATAAATTAAATTGTTTTGAAGGCCTACAAGCATTGAGCATGCCATGTAACCTTCTATTCCTTTCAATTCATTACTTATTGAGAGGAGACACTCAAATAATGTTATCACTCTATCAAATATAAAAATCCTATTTTTTTTTTTTTAATTTAAAACTTAAGTATCTTACCTAAATTATAGAATTCTTTATTTTTAAGCCAACTGTGAAACATAAAAATTTAATTAAAATAAAATAATTTCATTTTTAAAATTAATTTTTTTAATTATTAAAAAAGTTATTATATTTATAATAATATTTCTTAATAACATTAGGCATAGGTAGGTCTAAGGTTATGAATAATATTATTATATGTTGAAAAAACTTAAAAACCTTAACGTGAAATGAATAAATCCTATGCCTAGGATTTACTAGAACCTAGAACATCATTTCCTTTAATTAAAAGGAATATGAAAAAATTATTTAATATACAAGGAGTATTGGATTCTAAAGAAACACAAGATTTAAGGGCATATAATTAGAAGTAATGGTTAAAATATTGTTATGGATACAAGGTAGCAGAACCAAAAGTTTCTCTATTATCACATATATGGTCTAGAATAGCACCACAAAATAGAAAAATATAATAAACAACCAATGCAGGAGTAAGAGCAAACTAGAAGCTTTTCTAGAAATGCTCCATAAATGGGATAAACATTATAGATATGATCTATTAACCTATAATTATCTAAATTCCAGGAAAGAGGTTATTCATGGGCCTATGGTAAAAGATATGGGAGAACATGATATACCATATCATCCTAATACCAATAAAAAATCTCAAAAGAGTGTTGGGCCCAATATCTAGACATTGGATAAAAGTGATTTACAATTGGCTAAAATAGAATTTGTTAAAAAAGAGGTGGCTAAAAAAATGGATAAAATATCTAGACATTGGGTAAAAGTGATTTACAATTGGCTAAAATATAATTGATTAAAAAAGAGGTGGCTAAAAAAATGGCTTAAATAGAATTAGCTACAAAAAGAGGCCCCTACAAAAGGGCTAAAATAAAGGATAGAACAAAAGATAAATAATTGGATAAATTTAAAAAAAAAAAAAGGAATAAAAAGGATAAAAAAAAGGATAAAGGTGATGATGAAAGTGAAACAAATCAATCCAATGAAAGTAAGCTAGATATAAAAACCAATGAAAGTAAAATAGATTCTAATAAAATGTAAGACAAATGAGAGTGGTTACAAATTGTTAAAACCCTATTGGTTTTTTCCAATAGTCTCAAAAATCTAAAACTTCCATTTACCAAAATCTTGCTATCTTCTAATAAACTATTGAATATTAACTTTAAAGTTAACTATATTTATTTTATAATTTTTAAAAAGTAAAATGATATAGCAAACATATACTATATATGTATTTGATAAATTTAATGACTTTTTGGCTAACTACCTTTAACTCTCTTATATATATGTCCTTTCTCATGCTTTAGAGTTATTTTTTTAATCATGTATTGTAACAATTCAAATCTACCCAGTTGGTTGTCTTGACTTGAAGCTGACAAAGTGAAATTTTCAATATAATTTTTTATTTATTTCTTTATCTTTCTAGTATGAGCATGCTAAATATTCATAAGTGCCATTACGCTACAATTGGAATACTAATGAGATAGATATTGGCCAAATCTTGGTATGATTACCTCTATTGAACTTCTCTCTCTTTCCATCGAGAATCCAAATTCAGGCGCGGGTTTATCCTTCAAGGGCCCATTTTAACTAGAGGATCAAACACATCTTTCCCTACATCTTGTCATGAATTCTGGTCGTGAGATATTAGCATGAGCATGCCTAAGCTAGACGAGTAGCCACAATTCTTGGGGATCATCTAAGGTCTACCACTACCCTGGTAGTTACCCGGTGTCTTGCCTTCAACATAATATCCCATACCATTATGTTGGTGGATTATCTTCCATGATCCACAATCCAAGTGCAAAATTCACCACTTCATACTAACAGGGTTTACCTTAGAGAAATACCCATTTCATTTCCCCCTTACCTCCCGTCCTAACCCTTCCTGTTAGGAGTACGACAAGCCCTGGAAAGATGTTTGTCTACCCACATATTTAAAGTTGAAGTTAAGATTGTCTGCCACAATCTTTAAATAAGAAGGATTGTCTACCCACAACCTTGGTACTATATCTTTAACAAGTTTCATTGCCTCCTAAATCCTAAGTTTATTTTTCTATGATCCTAAGAGGTTTATGTATTATTACAAATAACTAAACATGATTTTAATCTAACCATTAAAAATTTAAACTCTTACTTATACAAAAAGAAAGAAGTTAAAGATAAACAAATGCTTAAAGATTGCTTTATTATTTATATTTTTCTATTTAGAATTTAAGGTATATAAAATTCCAAACACGAATACCAATTTCTAGTATATCAAGCCCATTACAAAACCTTTAAGCATTTATATTAAGAAATATACAAAACTTATGCTTATATTTCGAAACCAATAACAAATTTTAACTGAATAAAATACAAATCAATAAATACTTTTAAACTTCATGTTTCTCTTCTAAAATACGTTCTATAGAAACCTAACCTATTTATTGAAAGTTCCTCTTTATCTTTCAAAAATAATTATAGGAAGAATAATCAAGAACAAATCATAACACAAGAAAACTCTCAAGCTTTCTATTATCAAATTTAAAGATAGTAACCAAATAAAATTTCAATAGAGTATATAATAGTTTAAATAACCGAATTCCTCATTAACAAAGCTATAAAGATACTATTTTTTGAGAATGATTCTAAAAATGACATAAAGCTAATATTTTAAATCTAAGATCTTATCCTAACCACATAAATATTACAGGTAGATTCTATAGAATACGGGAGTAAGTTTTCTAAAATAGGCTAAAGCTATTAAATATTAAAAAGGCTCAAAGCACAATGCTTTTGGTTTTACCCTCAATGACATGACTTGATATCTCCCCTACCATTACATTGGTTAAAGCTGAGTTCCTATGTTCTCTATCTTTATGATTTTTCCCTCACCTAGTTAAAAAAAAGTCCTTGTCTTACATGATGTTATTTGAGGAAAGATTCTATTTCTATGTTATATTCTAACCTAGCTTGAATTATTTAAAGTAGAGTTTAATACATTTGTATAAGACTTTAAATGTTTGAGCCTACCACACCTAGCGATGATGATTTTCTACTATCAAATTAGAGGGACGATTATCTGGCATGTGTTTCTCATCAAAGATAAATTATTGTTCCTAGACTATAATTTTCCTCATGAGCAAGACGTCTAATCATTCTCCTCGGTTATAGGCTTCTATGAGGAGTATATTCTATAGGTTTAGGAAACACAATTGAGTTGAAATTATTTATCAAATACCATTAAAATGTTGCATTCCTTTTTATATGCATGTATTTCTAACTTTTAACAAACTCAAATTAATATATATTCTCTACTCAAAATAAAAACAAGACTAACAACCACAGATTTTAAATATTACTTCAGCTTTAAGATGAAACATTAACCAAACTCTATCTAGAATTATTTATTCAATTCCTAATCAAAATCAAACATAATGTGACTGTGTACATTCTCCCATTAAGCATAAATAATTTAGAGTTTGTGAAAACAATAAACAACCAGTGCAAATATAACAATAGAAACGTTTGCCTAAAGTTCTATTTTTCATGCCATGCAAATCCTAAATTTCATGAAGCACTCTACTCTAAAATATGTCTTCCAAAAGTACTCCCTTAGTTGCACGATACGAATGCGAACCAGATTAACGATATGGATGGATTTGGGGTTAACACAGTGACTTAAAGGTCTTAATGATATAATATAAGCATATTACAGAGAACAATACATTTATTCGATATATCTTTCATAGACAAACATAGATTTAAAATCTTTTATAAAGTAATATTCTACATTTAATCAAAGCTTAATCCATAGAAATGAAACAAAGTATTTCATATAAACTTTGACCATCCAATATTTAAAACAAATCCAAATATATCTTAAATGGTTGCATTCATCACATTATCTTTTATAGCCCATAAAGAGAAGCCCAATGTCTCTTCATGCAAACCTTTTTGAATAACCATAAACCAGTGTATAGCTAAGTTTTATTTTAATAAAATCTCAAGTTTGGACAATGATACTTCTTCTAGAAAAAATGCTACACTTCTCAACCAAGCGTAGGTGAAGTTTTATATGTTTCCCAAGAGAAAACGAATTCATATTCTCATTTATTCTTTAGGTTCCATACAAGGTTTACTAGTGTTCACAAGGGTCAGAACGACCAATACTAAAATAACATGCATCTAATCTTACAAATGCATTCAATCATGCACCGCCCAGTTTAGCATGCAATTCAAATAAAATATCATACTCTTCAGATTATTTCACTCCAGTAGAGATATTATCAATCATTTGTAGTAAAGAAATAACAAGCCTGGATAATTTCTTTATTAAACTTATAAACTTAATATTAACTATTTTTGATAATAAAACATCATATTAACAACTAAAATTATTTCAAAAAGTTTTCCTTATCAAAGAATGCTTATCCTTTACTCTGCACTAAAAATACCTTCCAGTTACTTTTCTCCTAGACAATTCTTTCCCCCTCTTCCAAGAAGATGATGATGATTTTTTTGTTCTCTCTCCCCCACTTCGATTTCTACACAATATGGTTTTTTCACATGCATTACATCTATTGATTGAATATGGGATGAGATACTGAGATATAAGAGTTTGGTCATGATTATGAAGAGTCTCTCTAGTGCCACTAAGATGAGGTTATTGTTTGATAATGGGGGGGAAAATTCCCAAGAATCATCCCATAATTTGACTTTTCTCCTATCACCTACTTTCCAGTGTAAGTCTTCCTTAATCAATGAGGCCCCTCTTTTGAGTGTTTTCCATATCTCTAATCCCACACCTATAACAGGCGATTGTGGGATATCCTCTATTTTATGTGCAGGGTAATATTTAGCTTTTAGAACTTCTCTTCATAACTGATATGGGTTTGTGATCCATCACCAGTATAACTTCCCTATTAGTGCTAGGTTGTTTTTTGATGCATCTTTGATTCCAAGACCTCTCTCTTCCTTTGGTTGACAGACTTTCTCTCAGCTTACCAAAGCATTTTTATGATTTTCTTATGCTTCTGACCATATGAATTTTCTCATCATTTTATCCAAATCTTTGAGTATGCTCTTTGGGGATGCTAAGATGGAAAATTTATAAACTGACATTACTTGTAACACTGACTTCAAAAGTTTCTTTATCTCTTCTTTTGGATTGGAATATCCTTGATCTAATCTAGCTTCTATCACTATATGGTTTCCTTGCTTTGTCTTGAATTTTATCTCATGGCTAGATTTTTTTGTCTCTTTTTTCATAGTTTTCACTTTGTAAACTCTTGCCATGTGTCCAATCTCATAACAATTGTGGTAATGAAATATAATATTTTCATAATCTCCTTGTTGATCCCATTCTCTTGATTCAAATTTTCTCGTAATGGATTATGGTAAAGATCTTGAAATATCCATAGCAACACATATTCTAGTATATATAACATGCTTTTGCTCCCTAGTAGTTAGTCCTTCCTTGATGAATTTCTTTAGGGTATTTCCAATATTCTTCAAAACATCCTTATTTATAATTTGATATGGAAGTCCAAAAAGCCTAACCCAAACTAGAAGCTTCTTAATAGTTTCTGTCTCAACAAAAAAAAAATTCATTCCATAGTCTCAAATAAAGTGCATCTATTCCCCTAAACCATGGGCCACCGACCATTATTTTATCCCTAATTGCTGAATTGGAAAATATGAGAAAACAATATTTAGGAAGAAAAGTCATAGAGTAATTAGAATTTAATTCCCACTTCCACTTAATCCAATTTTGAATCTTTAAAAACCCTGGCCATGATTTATGGAAATTACATATTAACCATCTACTTATTAAAACCATTATATCATGCTCAATCATCTCATCCTTGATACTCACTTTTGGTGTAACATCTGCTACCTGGATTGAACTTGTCATGTATTCACTCTTCTGCTTATCTCCAACATAGGCCTCCATACTTTCAACTAGGGCATCTTAACTTCCCATTAGGGCTTTCAAATATGACTTTCTTTCCATAGTAGCAAATTATACTTGCTCTTGGCTTGCACTCCTTGGCTCACCTTCCCTCTCGGTTTGCACTTGCTCCTAGCTTGCACTCTCTCCTACCTTGCACTTGCTCCTAGCTTGCATTCACTATTAGATTGCAGTAGCCCTTGTCTCTTATTTTTCTCGAATCTTGGCTCTCCTTTGCTTCAACAATTTTTCAAAAACAATATTCCATGCATTTGTGGGAAGGGCTTAAAGCATTGATACACTTTGGATTAACCCACTACTCTTATACCATGATTGAATCTTGGCTTGTACTTCCTCTTAGATGGCACTTCCTCCTAATAATTTCTTCAACTAAATCACACTTACTTTATTTTCTACTTTCTTCTCACACTTCCTCCTCAGTCCCAACTCGTGCTTGCACTCACTTCCGACTTCCAACTACACTCATTTCTGGCTTGTGCTTGCACTCGCTTCCGACTACATTCACTCTCGACTCATGCTTGCACGCACTTTCGACTACAATGACTCCTTGCTCACTCACACTCACTCCTAACTTGCACTCACTATTACACTCAAAAAGACTTACAATATTAACATAAATATTTTTTCAAATATATTATTAAAAAATAAAAAATAAATCTTTAATCAATAATTTAAAAAATATTTATAAAACTAAATTTAATTCAACCATAACAAAAATATAAGTTTGAAATAAAGTTATCAAATGTATGCTCATTTTTCTCAAGAGTAAATTGAAAACTCATTATCATTATTTTTAAACACATACAATGTATATCATTATATACAAATATGATTTGAATCTTAAACCTCTTAAAAACCTAAAATCTTAATTAAAAATTTAAAAATATATTAATGTATTTATTTATTTTTGATATTTTTAACTTTATTTTTATATTTTAAATACAACTTAATGTTTTAAGTAACGGGTTAGAATAACTGCAGTAGCATCTACCTCAACATAAGTGAAGGATGCTAATTTATACACTTCAACAAGATCTGCACATTACAAAATTATAAAATAAAAGAAAATTTATTAATTACGTCGATTAAAACAAAACAACTAACAGAGATCATAAACAAGAACTATAAATGTCGATGTCGCTGATTTGCTTTTCTACGGACAATAGCTAAAGGTCAATGAATTTTGGTAGTCCCTTTCGTCAAACTAACCAATATGCTGAGCTTTTAGCGGGGAATTGAGTGTTTCCTTTATCCTCGCAGTTTCTTCTCGACAATATTAGAATATTATATGTAATGTTATATTATTCACTATAACTTAAAAACTTGTTTTTAAGTTATAAGTTTTAATAGAATGGCCAGTGAAAACATTCTACTTTAAGGGTAGCAATTTATTTAGCTTTTTAAGGTTAATTTTTTATAATTAAAATATATAATTGTATATTAAATAAATAATTTTAATGGTTACAGGAGTCAGTTAATTTGAGTCAGTTAATTTGTTATCCAGTATTAAAGTTTACTGAATGTTAAAGTTTGTAATCTGAAATAATATTTATATATTTGTTCATGTGGGAAGTTGGAGAACAAGTAGGTAATTAAAACTTTCAAGTTGAAAAAGAGAGGCTCCAAGTTCAAATCTCACCCCTCACATGCTACGGATATGCAAAGTCCAGTTGTCTCACGTGAATGGGACCGAGTGATTTTTTTTAATAACCCGAAGACAATTTTAACAGAAGAGAACCCCAACACGAAATCTAAATCTAAGGTTTCTAATACCTATATTAGGAAAAAAAATGTTAACAACCCCTATACAAAAAAATATGTTTGTTTCTCATACACAGCAATTCGAATTTGTCCAAGTTGATTTGTCGGATAAAACTAATTTCTTATTCTTTAAGAGCGGCAAATGTTTTTAATAACCCGAAGACGATTTTAAAGAAGAGAACTCCAACACGAAATCTAAATCTAAGGTTTCTAATATAAAAAAATGTTAACAACTCCTATACAAAAAAATATGTTCGTTTCTCATACACAACAATTCGAATTTGTCTAAGTTGATTTGTCGGATAAAACTAATTTCTTATTCTTTAAGAGCGGCAAAGGCATTTTGGACGTCTGTTATATCGCACATCCAGCTGGAAGATGTGGACATACGCTAATCTCTGGAAATTATATGTAGATATCCCTCTTATCCTTTCCTTCTCCAACTGCAACTTTTATAGGTTGTACGCTTTCTCTGCAACGTGCTCTCCAATGACTGGGGACGAAGCATTTCGAGTCACCGTGACGAAAATTTCAGCCGTGGCGCCTTCCGTCCCAACGGCCAGGCACCGGATGTTTCTATCCAACCTCGACCTTCTCTGGATTCATGTCAACAACGTTCAGAGGCTTCTCTTCTACAAGCTCTCGCCGGAAAACGACTATTCTTCAACGGTGGAGCGGCTAAAGCAAAGCCTAGCTTCGGCTCTCGTGCACTTCTATCCCTTGGCGGGCCGGTTAGACAAGGGAGAATCCGGCAGACCGGAGGTGGACTGCAACGACGCCGGCGTGGACTTCATCGAAACATCCATCAATATAATCCATCTTGTGGATATCCAACCAGATAATGGCCTTATGACTTGGTCTAAGAGAAGGCAAGGCTTAGCTTGTATAATGGAGAGATTGGATAGGTTTTTGCTCTCTAAAAATTTCTTAATCCATGGTCACATTCTTAAAGTGAAGACTCTTAATAATGCTGGTTCGGATCATTGGCCAGTCATGGTGGAAATGTGGAAAACCAATGTGAGTTTCTCTCCTTTTTGTTTTCAATTAATGTGGCTTAGAGACATTTCCTTCAGACCTCGTGTGCAACAATGGTGGAAGGTAGGGAAACCTAGGCATGGGACTAAGATGTTCTGTTTTGCTAAAAGACTGCAATACATTAAATCCAAAATCAAGACTTGGAACTGGAAAGAGTTTGGGGATTTTCATAAAAAAACATGAAGTTATTGCTCATCTTGAAAATTTGAATAAGAAAATCCATTTGGATGGCCTCACAGAGAAGAGAAGTGCATATGAAATTAAACTCACAACTCAGTTAGAGGAATGGGAAAAAAGAGAAGAAATCTTATGGAAGCAAAAATCTAGAATTCAATGGCTCAAAGAAGGAGATCGAAACACAAATTTATTCCACAAATCTCTTCTAGCTCGAAGATCTCACAACTTTATTTCTTCTTTAAAATCAAATTCTGGAGATGTTGTTTATACTTGGGATGGCATGAACTCTATTGTTGTTGATTACTTTTCCAATATTTTTGTTGCTACTCCTCTTGACTTAGCTTCACAAAAAAATTTCTTCAAGCAATCCCTTCTCTTATCACTTCTGAGGAGAACTCTATTTTGACTACTCCTGTTACTATCAATGAGCTTCAACAAGTAGTTTTTAAAATGTAAAAAGGGAAAACCCCAGGTCTTGATGGTTTTCCCATTGAGTTTTACCAAGGTTTTTGGGATATACTTCATGTTGATTTATCGGAGGTGGTGGAAGAAGCCAGGAAATCCAAAGAAATTTTGAAGGTTATCAATAAAACTTATATTACTCTTGTTCCAAAAGCTCAAGAGGTTGATCATATCTCAGCTTTTAGACTTATTGCTTTATGCAATGTTCTTCTCAAATTCATTACTAAAATCATGGTAGAAAGGTTGAAGCCTCTTTTGCATAAGATTATTTCCCCAGAGCAAGGGGATTATGTGGAAGGACATCAAATAGTAGATGGGATAGTTCTTGATTAGGAAGCCATCCATTCCATGGATATGCGAAATTCTCCTTCCATGTTCATTCGGTTAGACTTATCCAACGCTTATGACAGAGTGGATTGGCACTTCCTTATCAAAGTTTTGAGGCAATTTTGTTTCTCTAAGGATTGGATGAATTGGATTATAGGATGTATCTCTTCAGTTTCCTACTTAATTCTTATCAATGGCAAGCCTTCTCAGTCATTCCCAACTTCTAGAGGTATTAGGCAAGGTGACCCGCTATCCCCTTATTTATTAATCATTTTTGTTGAATGCTTGGGTAGGACTATAACCAAAAAGAGGGAAAAAAAAACCCTTGAGGGAGTTACCATTGCTCATGGAGCTAGACCTATCTCTCATATTCAATTTATGGATGACTCTACTCTTTTAGGTAAAGCTACAGTTAAGGAAGCTTATAATATTAAGCAAATCATTAGTTGTTTTTCTAAGGCTATTGGGCAGTTGATCAATGAAGACAAATCTAAAGTTATTTTCTTTCACTGCTCTTCTAGAAAAGAATCCATGGTCTTGAATAAATTAAGATATAAGAAGACCTCTCTTCCAATCACTTATTTAGGTATTCCTATAAATATTCAAAGGCAAAAAAATAAAGATTAGAATTGGTTGTTGGACAAAGTCAGGAAGAAAATTGGAAAATGGACCAACAAGTGGCTTTCTTCTGGGGGTAGAATCACCTTGGTAAAATTAGTCCTTCAAGCTATTCCTATTTATGTTTCTTCTGTTTTGAATATCCCAAAGGCTGTTCTTCGAGAATTGGATCAAATCAGTCATTGTTTCCTTTGGAGTGGTACTGAGGAGAAAAGAAAATAGGCCTTGGTGAAATGGGATACTTTATGTCTTCCTAAGAGTGAAGGGGGGTTAGGATTTCATTCTTCTATTAATAACAACAAAGCTTTAGCTGCTAAATTATATTGGAGGATGTTGCATAACCCCAATGCTCTTTGGGCCAATAATCTTTGTGCTAAATATGCTGAGAACAAAAGTCCTGAAGACCTTGTTCGCTATCAAATTCCTACCAAAGGTTCTCCCATTTTAGCAGTTCTTAAGACTGGTGAGGATTTGATAAAAAAAAATTATTTTGGATCATTCATAATGGTTAACATGCAAATTTTTGGACAAATTCTTGGGATGGTCACGAGCCTTTGATAACTCAGTTTCCGATTGGAGGCCTTGGATGGAGGAGCTTCACCGAGCTAATTGGATAAAGGTGGCTAATTACTATTGGTACCATACTGGTAATTCAAAGGTTGGTAGATATTGGATTCATATTGAGGACTGGCCTATTCAAATCCTAGAAAGGCAAAGACAAGATATCCAAGGCATCCTTCATATGAGATCCCTCTCTTGGTCCCATGAAAAAGATTGTTTTGGATGGAACAACACTACTAAGGGTGAGTATTCAGTTGCTCAAGGTTATTTGACCTTATGCCATAATAATCCCAACCATTCTTCTGACATCTTTTATAGATTGTGGGCTCAAAAGCTGTAGCCTAAGGTGAGGTTCTTTAATTGGCTTTTATTGCATCATAGGGTGCTTACTGGTGAGCAACTTATGAAGCATGGTTTTCATGGCCCTTTTAGATGTGAAATGTGTGAAGAGAATATAGAAAATCTCAACCATATTTTTATTGAGTGTACTTTAGCCTCTGAGCTATGGAGGAGAATGACCACTTTACTTGGCTTACAGTGGTCCAATTTTTTTACTTTTGAACATCATTGGAGGGATTGGCCTAATAAAGAGGGTGTTGATCATTTTATTAGGCAATTAGTTTGGATGGGTTCTACCATTCTTCTTTGGAATATTTGGAATGAAAGGAACAACCAAATTTTTAATCAAGATAGGAAGGATATTCACTATATTTGGCAAAAGATCATAGCCAACTTAGTTGACTCAGTCCATCAACTCCTTAATCACCCCTAAAACTCCCACCAAAGATGGAATCAAGTGATGCAAAGATTGAAGATTAAATATTCTAAGGGCATCCAACTTAAATGGAATGTGAGTATTAGTAAGATGGATAGGACTAGAAATTGACAACCTCCTCCTAAGGATTTTGGAAAATTCAATACTGATGGAGCCTAGAGAGGGAACCCTGGAAAAGCCAGTGTGGGAGAAATTGGTAGAATTTCATATGGCTCCCTGGTTTTTACTTTTGCTGAGAATTTGGGTATTCTTTCCAATAACCTTGCTGAGGGGTATGGTATCCTTAGAGGCCTTTAGGAGGCTACTAAGGTTGGATGGGAAAAGGTTTTAGTTGAGTCTGACTCTTAACTTATGATTAATCTCTTGAAGAATCCTTCTAAGAATCATAAGGTGGATTGGATAATAAAAATAATTATTGAGAAGATTCAATTAATCTAGATGGGATTTTTGAAAGTTGATTACAATCATGTGGTTAGAGATCAAAACAAGAGTTTTGATGCTTTAGCTAATTGGGCTTTGGACAAAGGTGATCTTACTTGTTATGGCCACCCTTCTATATGGTGGGCTTCTCAAATTAGGGAAGCTCTTCTTTCTATCATTTCTTTGGATGGCTCCAGTTCTGAAGGTACCTAGTTTCTTCTTACTTTTTTTTTTTGCTTCTATTTGGTTCATTCAGTTTTTTTTAGTTCCCTGGCTCATTTTATTCTTTATTTTGTTTCCTCCGTTGATTCTTGCCTTAATAGTCTTCTGGTCTAGATAGGTCATTGTTATGTTCAATTTTTTTTTCTTTTTTGTTTTTTGTTTTTTGTTTTTGTTTAGTTTTTTAAGGTGGGTGGGTTCTTTTGTTTTATTTTGTTTTTGTGTTCTTTATGTTGTTTTTTTGTTGTTCATGTGTTTTTGTTGTTTTGTATTTTTTTTTAAAATGTTTTTTGTTATTGTTCTTGTGTTTTTTTCATTCTTGTTCTTGGGTTTCTCTTTGTTTATGTTATTTCGTGTTTTTATGTGTGAGTGTTTTCTATGTTTTTTGTTTTTGTTTATTGTCTGTTGTTGGTTGTTTTTATTTTTATTTTTATTTTTTTTAATTTTTTATTTTTTAGGTTTTGGTTGTGTTTATTTTTCATGTTTTTTTGGGTTATGTCTTTGTAGTGTTCTGTTGTTTTTGTCTTGTTTGTGTTTTGTTATGTGGTTCTTGTGTTTTTCTATGTGGTTTATGTTTTGGTTTGTTTTATCTTATTGTGCGTGTTTGGTTGTGCTTTTATTTTTGACACACTCAAGGAGCATGTTTTTTATTTTATTTTATTATTTTTGTTGTTATTTACTTATTTTTAAATTGGTTTTGTGTGTTTGTTTGCTCCTTGAGTATGTCAAAGGTGGTAGGCCAGGTCCGAGTCTTGGGTGTTTTTTGCGGAATGGATACCCTTGCCTCCTTGGGTCTTACCCGAAAGTGGCATCCCTTTGGGATTTTTTCCACAAAAAAAAAAAAAATAGGTGGCTAAAAAAATGGCTTAAATAGAATTAGCTACAAAAAGAGGCCCCTAAAAAAGGGCTAAAATAGAGGATAAAATAAAAGATAAATAATTGGATAAAAAAATGGAAAATAAGAGGAATAAAAAGGATAAAAAAGAGGATAAAGGTGATGATGAAAGTGAAACAAATCAATCCAATGAAAGTAAACTAGATATAAAAACCAATGGAAGTAAAGCAGAGTCTAATAAATGTAAAACGAATGAGACTGGTTACAAATTTTTAAAACCCTATTGGTTTTTTCCAATAGTCTCAAAAATATAAAACTTTCATTTACCAAAATCTTGCTATCTTCTAATAAACTGTTGAATATTAACTTTAAAGTTAACTATATTTATTTTATAATTTTTAAAAAGTAAAATGATATAGCAAATATATACTATATATGTATTTGATAAATTTAAAGAATTTTTGCTAACTACCTTTAACTCTCTTATATATATGTCCTTCCTCATGTTTTAGAGTTTTTTTTTTTAATTATGTATTCTAACAACCTAAATCTACCCAATTGGTTGTCTTGACTTGAAGCTGACAAAGTGAAATTTTCAATATAATTTTTTTTTTCTTTATCTTTCTAGTATGAGCATGCTAAATATTCATGAGTGCCATTCCACTATAGTTGGAATACTCATGAGATAGAGATTGGCCAAATCTTGGTATGATTACCTCTATTGAACTTCTCTCTCTTTCCATCGAGAATCCAAATTCAGACGCGGGTTTATCCTTCTAGGGCCCATTTTAACTAGAGGATCAAACACATATTTCCTTACATCTCATCATGAATTCTGGTCGTGAGATATTAGCATGAGAATGCCTAAGCTAGATGAGTAGCAACAATTCTTGGGGCTCGTCTAAGGTCTACCACTACCTTGGTAGTTACCCGGTGTCTTGCCTTCAACATAATATCCCATACCATTATGTTGGTGGATTATCTTCCATGATCCACAATCCAAGTGCAAAATTCACCACTTCATACTAACAGGGTTTACCTTAGAGAAATACCCATTTCATTTCCCCCTTACATCCCATGCTAAACCTTCCTCTTAGGAGTATGACAAGCCCTGGAAAGATGTTTGTCTACCCACATATTTAAAGTTGAAGTTAAGACTGTTTGCCACAATCTTTAAATAAGAAGGATTATCTACCCACAACCTTGGTACTATATTTTTGATAAGTTTCATTACCTCCTAAATCCTAAGTTTATTTTTCTAATGATCCTAAGAGGTTTATGTCTTATTACAATTAACTAAACATGATTTCAATCTAACCATTAAAAATTTAAACTCTTACTTATGCAAAAAGAAAGAAGATAAAGATAAACCAATGCTTAAAGATTGCTTTATTATTTATATTTTTCTATTTGGAATTTAAAGTATATAAAATTCCAACACGAACACCAATTTCTAGTATATCAAGCCCATTCCAAAACCTTTAAGCTTTTATATTAAGAAATGTACAAAACTTATACTTATATTTCTGAACCAATAACAAATTCTAACTAAATAAAATTTAAATCAATAAATGCTTTTAAACTTCATGTTGCTCTTCTAAAATACGTTCTATACAAACCTAATCCCTTTATTGAAAGTTCCTCTTTATCTATCAAAAATAATCATAGGAAGAATAGTCAAGAACAAATCATAACATAAGAAAACTCTCAAGCTTTCTATTATCAAATTTAAATATAGTAACCAAATAAAATTTCAATAGAGTATATAATAGTTTAAATAACTGAATTCCTCATTAACAAAGTTGTAAAGATACTATTTTCTAAGAATGATTCTAAACATGACATAAAACTAATGTTTTAAATCTAAGGTCTTATCTTAACCACATAAATCTTTCAGGTAGATTCTATAGAATACGGGAGTAAGTTTTCTAAAATAGGCTAAAGCTATTAAATATTAAAAAGGCTCAAAGCACAATGATTTTGATTTTACCCTCAATGACATGACTTGATATCTCCCCTACCACTACATTGGTTAAAGTTGAGTTCCTATGTTCTCTATCTTTATGATTTTTCCCTCACCTAGTTAAAAAAAAGTCCTTGGCTTACATGAAGTTATCCGAGGAAAGATTCTATTTCTGTGTTATATTCTAACCTAGCTTGAATTATTTAAAGTAGAGTTTAATACATTTGTATAAGAATTTAAATGTTTGATCCTACCACACCTACCGATGATGATTTTCTACTATAGAATTAGAGGGACGGTTATCTGGCATGTGTTTCTCATCAAAGACAAATTATTGTTCCTAGACTATAATTTCCCTCATGAGCAAGACATCTAATCATTCTCCTAGGTTACAAGCTTCTCTAAGGTGCATCTTCTATAGGTTTAGGAAACACAACCAAGTTGAAATTATTTATCAAATACCATTTAAAATGTTGCATTCCTTTTTATATGCATGTCTTTTTTATTTTTAACGAACTCAAATTAATATATATCCTCTACTCATAATAAAAACAAGACTAACAACCATGGATTTTAAATATTACTTCAGGTTTAAGATGAAACATGAACCAAACTCTACCTAGAATTATTTATTCAATTCCTAATCAAAATCAAACATAATGTGGTTGTGTACATTCTCCCATTGAGCATAAACAATTCGGAGTTTGTGAAAACAATTAACAACCAGTGCAAATATAACAATGGAAACGTTTGCCTAAAGTTCCATTTTTCCTGCCATGCAAATCCTAAATTTCATGAAGCACTCTACTCTAAATTACGTCTTCCAAAAGTACTCCCTTAGTCACACAATACAGATGCAAACCAGATTAAAGATATGGATGGATTTGGAGTTAACACAGTGACTTAAAGGTCTTAATGATACAATATAAGCATATCACAAAGAACAATACATTTATTCAATATATCTTTCACAGGCAAACACAGATTTAAAAGCTTCTATAAAGTAATATTTTACATTTAATCAAAGCTTAATCCATAGACACGAAACAAAGTATTTCATATAAAATTTGACCATCCAATATTTAAAACAAATTCAAATATATCTTAAATGGTTGCATTCATCACATTATCTTTTATAGCCCATAAAGAGAATCCCAACATCTCTTCATGCAAACCTTTTTGAATAACCATAAACCAGCGTATAGGTAAGTTTTATTTTAATAAAATCTCAAGTTTGTACAACGATACTTCTTCTAGAAAAAATGCTACACTTCTCAACCAAGCGTAGGTGAAGTTTTATATGTTGCCCATGAGAAAATGAATTCATATTCTCATTGATTCTTTAGGTTCCATACAAGGTTTACTGGTGTTCACAAGGGTCAGAACGACCAATACTAAAATGACATGCATCTAATCTTACAAATGCATTCAATCATGCACCGCCCAGTTTAGCATGCAATTCAAATAAAATATCACAGTATTCAGATTATTTCACTCCAGTAGAGATATTATCAATCATTTGTAGTAAATAAATTCCAAACCTGGATAATTTCTTTATTAAACTTATAAACTTAATATTAACTATTTTTGATAATAAAACATCATATTAGCAACTGAAATTTTTTCAGAAATTTTTCCTTACCGAAGAATGCTTATCCTGTACTCTGCACTAAAAATACCTTCTAGTTACTTTTCTCCTAGACAATTTTTCTCCCTCTTCCAAGAAGATGATTTTTTTCGTTCTCTCTCCCCCACTTAGATTTCTAGACAATATGGTTTTTCACATGCATTACATATGTTGATCGAATATGGGACTTTCCTTCCAAAACTTGCCATGTGTAGTCCATGACTTATCCATGATCAATATCCAGTTCCATAATGCATAATAATTTTAATACATGATATTTCAAATTACCTTGTTTAATAAATAACAAGGTTTTATTTTTTTGTCATTATTATTTATTTACTTATATATATTTATTATTTATTAATATTTTATATTTCTACATTATTAATTATATATATATATATTTTTTTAAATATTATCATTACTATGATTTTAAAACATAAATTCTAAAATAAAACATACACAAGCATACCTATTAATGCAACTACATGATATGCATCTATATGGACCGTTGGCGGATGCACTGCTAGTAGGGTTCTTTGCCCCTAACAACGGTGAATGATTCGTCGTTCATTATTTACTTTGACTTACCTTCCACCGGGTAACTCTTTTTTTTCTGACTGAGGAGACATCTATCCATCGAATTGCTCCCAATAGTAATAATATGTCTCTGCATCCACAGATGCATTAGCAGTATCTCATCCTTGCAGATAATTAGGTATATAAAAGTTAAATTTTGGAGAGTTATTACATACTCCCCCTCTAATATTAAACATAGTTCCTGTGTTTACATTGCCTAGTGAAACAAAAAAACATATATTACCATGAATAATATAAAATCAATATAGTACATCAGCAAAATTACATGGTGAAAAACTTAGTCATCATGTACAGTAGAGATAACATGCATTTACGAACAATAGATAAATATTATACTCATCAAACAAAAATATGATTATATCAATTGTTCAATCAAAAATGGAAACTACAACATGACTATATCACTATTCAAACAAAAATAAAAACTGTCTTTTCATGATAGCCACATCCTCCCACATGGTACTATTTTCAGAATATTGGTCCCATTGGACTTTACATTGTTCAATATATATTTTTTAATTGTTTTGTTCTATAACCAAGGATCTTAACTGGTCGCACCTCAATGCACAAGGGATCATCCATCTGTAAATGATCAATATTCCAAACATGTGAGGGGTTAGAAACACATTTCTTGAGAAAGGAAACATGGAATGTATCATGGATTTTGACAAGTTGGGTGGTAAGACTAATATGTAGGCTACTGGGATTATTTTATTAATAATTACAAAATGTCCCATAAATATTGGATGAATTTTAGAGGATTTCATAGAGTTTTTGGTTGGTTTAACCCTAAGGAATACTTTGTCTCCCATAGTTAATTCCCTTGGTGTTATTTTAAGATATGTATAGTTATTTTGTCATTTTGAAGCTTCTTTAAGCCTTCGACGAATTTCATTGAGTTGCTATTCCATTTATTTAACCATATCCAGCCCAATCATCACTCGATATTTTGGATTACTCCATGAAAATGTCGTTCTACACCTCCTCCCATATAGAGCCTCAAATGGAGCCATATCCAAAGAAGTATGGTAACTATTATTATAAACAAATTCTACCAAAAAAGGTAGTCCTCCCACTTTGTTTGATGATAGCATATCCTCTAAGATTTGGTTTACCCTCTCAGTTTGTCCATCAGTTTTTGGGTGATAAGCAATGTTGATATTAAGTTTTGTTCCCCATGCTTTATGCAATGTCTACCAAAATTTGGAAGTGAACCTAGAATCTCTATCTGATATAATTATTTTAGGAAAACCATGTAGCCAAACCACCTCCCTAAAAAATTTTTGGGCTACAACAAGAGCTCCATATTTAATATTTCCTAGCAAAACAATGTGCTATTTTAGTTAATTTATCAACCACCACCAGTATATCATCATGTTGAAATCAATTTTTAGGTAAACCAACTATAAAGTCCATAGACACAACTTGTCATTTATGTTCTAGGATTTCATGTGAACAAAAACATCCAACTAAATGTAGATGTTGGTTTATTAAATTATTAAACCTATATATCTTTTATTTTATTAAAAAATTAAATTCAATTAAAAATAATAATCTATTTTTGTTGCCACTTACACTTCGAATTATCTCTCATATGTTATATAACATAATCAACATAAATAAATGTTAATACATGTATATATTTCCATGTGTTAATACTTTCCCTTATTTTTCCTTTCCTTGCTATACTAATAATAATGGAAACTTATGGATAGACTGCTTCAATCAATTATCATGACTAATTATTATTTTTGAATGTAAAACCTTAACATTTAATTAATTTAAAATATAAATATTTATAACAAAAAATATTTGATAAGCACATTTAATAAATAAAATTAATACTATTGAACATTTGTTATTATCCTTTAGTGTGTTTCATCTAATTTTAAAAAGAGACATGTTTTTTTTTTTTTTTTGGAAAGAACACACAAGAAAACCAAATATAATGCTTGTACTTGTAATTATATAAAATGTTATATCAAAATAACCTACAATTATATAAAATCTCATATGAAAGAAAATATAAATTATGTATGTTGAATAACCTTTTACCATATGAATTGTAAGTTATAATTTTTAAAATAAAAAATTAAACACTAATATTTTATTATTAAAAATAGTTGAAAACTTATCATATATATATATATATTTTTAATTTATATTATATTATTTTATTTTATTTTGTAATATGGTATATGTGGTTTTTATTAGGGATCATTTCTCATTACAAAAACAAAACAATATATTGTTTTCATTACATTTTTAACAAGTTATTAGTATATTCAACTTTACCTTTTGATCAAAATATTTTTCATTTGCCTTTCTATAAAAAATATTTTTTATCCTCCTTAAACTGCCAATTTTCATACCAAATGCCTTTTGAAATTTAAATTCTGTCAACATAAAATTCAACACTGCTAATGGCTAAAATATTTTTGCCTAACTTTTATATCTATAAATATCTTGTTTATAACAACCTCACAATTTTTTAATACTTTTTTTAGGGTTCGTATTCATCCACTTATATTTCAAGATATTTTCATTCTTATTTTTTAATTTTATTTGTGGGTTTAGCCCCACTTTTTGTTAGCACAATATGATATTTGCTTTTGTTTTTCCTTATCAATATCCTTTTGGGTTTCTTTTTATCTTTGTTTTTGCTTCTTAGATCTTTCTATATTTTTTTTTATTCCTAAAAATACTTTCATCTTCATCAATCTCTTCAATATTCTCACACTACTCATAATAAAAATTATCATCTTTAGGTTTGCCTTGTTCAAAAGAAGGATATGAAGTGCAAGGAATAACCTCAAAAGTACAATCTTTTGAATGTTGCCCTAGAAACCCTAACGTGCAAGGATGTTCTTATACAAAAATTACCTTCTTATTCTGCTCTAAATAACCTAAATTATTATGGATTTTCTACATCCTCATTTCTTTATTATGTTTCTCTTGAAACCATGAAGTGCAAGGGATAACATATTCATCCCTTTCATTTTTCTTACTTGGAGAGGATTCTATATTACTTGAGGAAAAAATATGATTTACTTGGAATAAACTTGAACTCCTTTGTTGTCTTTATTTTAGGATTTCTCTCATCTTCTTTTGCACCTTCAATTCCTTCTAAACTTGTCAAATGATAATGTAGATAGGCTTTCTTTACCTCTTCTTTTGGATTGGAATATCTTTGATCTACTCTAGCTTCTATCACTATATGGTTTCCTTGCTTTGTCTTGAAGTTTATCACATGGATATAATTTTTTGTCTCTTTCTTCATAGTTTTCACTTAATAAAATCTTGTCATGTGTCCAATCTCATAACAATTGTGGCAATAAAATAGAATATTTTTATAATCTACTTGTTGATCCCATTCTCTTGATTCAGATTTTATCTTAATAGATTGTGGTAAAGGTTTTAAAATATCCATAGCAACACATATTCTAGTATATATAACATGATTTTTCTCCTTAGTAGTTAGTCCTTCTTTGATGATTTTATTTAGGGTATTTCCAATATTCTTCAAAACATCCTTATTTATAAGTTGATATGGAAGTCCAAAAAGCCTAACCCATACTAGAAGCTTCTTAATAGCTTCTATCTCAACAAAAAAAATTCATTCCATAGTCTCAAATAAAGTGCATCTATTCCCATAAACCATGGGCCACTGACCATTATTTTATCCTTAATTTTTGAATTGCAAAATATGAGAAAAAAACCTTTGGGAAGAAAATTCATAGAGTAATTAGAATTTAATCCCCGCTTCCACTTATCCAATTTTGAATCTCCAAAAACCTTAGCCATGATTTATGGAACTTACATATTAACCATATACATTTAAGAACCATTATATCATGCTCAATCATCTCATCCTTGATACTCACTTTGGTGTAACATCTACTACCTAGATCAAACTTGTCATGTATTCACTCTTCTGCTTATATCCAACCTGGGCCTCCATACTTACAACTAGGGCATCCTAACTTCCCATTAGGGATTTCAAATAGACTTTCTCTCCATAGTTGCATATGAGACTTTCTCTTGGCTTGCACTCTTTCTTGGCTCACCTTCTCTCTTGGCTTGCACTTCCTCCCACCTTGCACTCTCTCCTACCTTGCACTTGCTAATAGCTTGCAATCCATCTTGGCTTGCAATAGCCCTTGTATCTTCTTTTTCTAGAATCTCGACTCTCCTTTGCTTCAACAATTTTTTAGAAATAATATTCCATGCATTTGTGGTAAGGGTTTAAAGCATTGATGCACTTTGGATGAACCCGTTACTCTTCTACCATGATTGAATCTTGGCTTGTACTTCCTCTTAGATGACACTTCCTCCCGACTCGCATTAAATTTTATTCAATTGAATCACTCTTACTTTGCTTTCTACTTCCTTCTCACACTTACTCCTCAGTCCCAACTCGTGCTTGCACTCAGTTTCGACTTCCAACTACACTCATTTATGGCTTGTGCTTGCACTCACTTCCGACTACATTCACTCTCGACTCATGCTTGCACGCACTTTCGACTGTAGTCACTTGTTGCTCATTGGAACTCACTCCTAACTGGCACTCACTACTGCACTCAAAAAAACTTACAATATTAACATATATATTTTCAAATATGTTATTAAAAAAATAAAAAATAAATATTTAATCAATAATTTAAAAATTATTTATAAAAATAAATTTAATTCAACCATAACAAAAATATACATTTGAAATAAAGTTTTTTTTCTCGAGTAGATACTTTTTATAAACATCCACCATGTGGATTAAACCCAGGTCACATCACCAGATAATGCAAGTGGCGTCCTTGCCGGTAGACCACACTCACTCAAGTGGTGGCATTCTTGAAATAAAGTTACCAAATGTACTCCTCATTTGTCTCAAGAGCAAATAAGAAACTCATTATCATTATTTTTAAACACATACAATGTATATTATTATATACAAATATGATTTGAACCTTAAACCTTTAAAAAACCTAAAATCTTAATTAAAAATATATTAATATATTTATTTTTTTATTTTTTTAACTTTATTTTTATATTTTAAATACAACTTAAAGGTTCTAACTAACGGGTTAGAATAACTACAGTAGCATCTACCTCAACAGATAAGTGAAGGATGCTAATTTATACACTTCAACAAGATCTGCAGATTAAAAATTTATAAAATAAAAGAAAATTTATTATGATTACGTCGATTAAAACAAAACAACTAACAGAACATAAACTAAATATACAAGATCTTTAAATGTCGATGTCGCTGATTTGCTTTTCTACGGACAATAGCTAAAGGTCAATGAGTTTTGGTGGTCCCTTTCGTCAAACTAACCAATATGCTGAGCTTTTAGCGGGGAATTGAGTGTTTCTTTTATCCTTGGAATTTCTTTCACAATTTGCTGATTCTTTTATATATTAAAAAAAATTATACGTAATGTCATATTGTTCACTATAACTTAAAAACAAGTTATCGGTTATAAGTTTTAATAATATGGCCCTCACAATTTATTTAACTTTTAAAATTATTTTTTTATAATTAAAATATATAATTATATATTAAATAAATAAATTTACTAGCTAGGAGGTAGTAAACTTGTTATCCAGTACTAAATGTTATAATCTGAAAATGTTCGTTTCTCATACACAACAATTCGAATTTGTCTAAGTTGATTTGTTGGATAAAACTATTTTCTATTTTTTTAAGAGCGGCAAAGGCATTTTGGACGTCTGTTATGTCGCACATCGAGCTGGAAGATGTCGACATACGCTAATCTCTGGAAATTATATCTAGATATCCCTCTTATACTTTCCTTCTCCAAGTGCAACTTTTATAGGTTGTACGCTTTCTCTGCAACGTGCTCTGCAATGACTGGGGACGAAGCTCTTCGAGTCACCGTGACGAAAATTTCAGCCGTGGCGCCTTCCGTCCCAACCGCCAGGCACCGGATGTTTCTATCCAACCTCGACCTTCTCTGGATTCATGTCAACAACGTTCAGAGGCTTCTCTTCTACAAGCTCTCACCGGAAAACGACTATTCTTCAACGGTGGAGCGGCTAAAAGAAAGCCTAGCTTCGGCTCTCGTGCACTTCTATCCCTTGGCCGGCCGGTTAGACAAGGGAGAATCCGGTAGACTGGAGGTGGACTGCAACGACGCCGGCGTGGACTTCATCGAAGCATCTATCAATATGACTTTCCACGATCTCGAAAAGGACGAGTTTCAACGCAAGCTCTTTTTCGAAAATCTTGCTCCGGCAGCCCATCTTTTCCAAAACGAAAATCGCAGCACTTCGCTCCTCTCTGTACAGGTAAATTCTTTTTCTCCATTTGTTTTCGTTAGATTTTTGTTCTTAAATTTATGTCATGAAAGCAAAGAGAAAAATTGATCTTTTCACTCAGATAACCTGTCACTCACCAGTCATTATTTTGCTAAGAGGTTGTGGTCTGTTTTTTTAAATAGAATATGATGGAAAGTTTTTAATGTCCTATGGAGTTGCTTATGTAGGTGACTGCGTTCGAGGAAGGCGGTCTGTGCATAGGAACCCGCCTTCATCATATCATAGCCGACGGAAATTCCTTCTGGCATTTCATGAAATCGTGGGCGGAGTGTAGCAGAGGAGTCCCCGTTTCGAAACCTCCCGAACACACGAGAACGGTCTTCAAACTGGAAAACATGCGCCGTGTGCCCATTTCTTTCAAGGCCGAAGAGGTGACACAAGGCCGGTTAGCGGGTGCAAAGATTTTCAAATTTATGGCGGACGATGAAAAGCCGGAGCATAAAATGGCATTCGACGTCGTGAAATTTCAGGAAAAAATTCGGGAGTTGGTGGCTGACATTGACAAAACGGAACTAACATACTCGACGTTTCTATTCACGGAAGAGAAGATCCGGCGATTGAAAGAACGAACGAGGGCTTCGAGCTCGTTTGTTGCGGTGGCGGCGCAGTTCTGGAGATCCGTGATGAAGGCGCGCGAGGTCCCTGAATAAAAACCCGTTAGGTTTGAGCTGCTCGCCGATTGCAGAGGGCGAATACTTATTTTGGCAACTGCGTTACCGCGGGATTTGTTGAGACCACCGCCGGGAAATTGCAGAGCGAGGACGTTTGCTTCGCCGCGGAGCTTATCCAGGAGCTCGTGAATTCTTGCGCCACGGAGGCGCAGCTTAATGCGTTAAATGAGTGGTTGGAATCCATGGAATCCCCCGAGAGCGACATGTTGAGTGTACGCTATGAATTCATGACGCGTGTCGGTGTGAGCGTGGCGAGTTCCAACAAATTTCCTGTGTACGAGGTGGATTACGGGTGGGCGAAGCCATTGAATGTGTAGGCGGCATCCATGTTAGAAATTGGGGGTATGGTTTTGTTCGGTGCAAGCGATGGGAGCGCTGGCATCAACGTCTCCACTAGGCTTCCCCGACATGAGATGGAGGTCTTAACTCGTCTTCTTTCGCTTGTTTGAATTATAAATCTTTTTATATAAAAAAAAATTGTTGACCGGTAAAAGGTCACTGTTTCGCTGTCACTAGGCGTTTCGAGCAAAATATTAAATGAGAATTTGTATTTTGTGGCGGGGAAGTCAAAGGTCACTGTTTTGCTGTCCTTAAAATAATCTTTGTCGATGTTTAGTTGTTGGTCGTTGGAGGCGTTTCAAGTAAAATATTAAATGAGAATTTGTATATTGTGGCGGGGAAGTCGGGTGGATTGATAATTCCAAAGAGCTTGTTGGAAAAAAGGGGCCGAGGTGTACGCCAGCTTTGATGAAAGTTACAAAATAAATAAAAAATATTAATGAATTGAGGGTGCTTCCACGTGGTATATACGTGTTAGGATTTGAGCATTCTAGAGATTATTAGTTGAAGTTATGTCTATAACGGTTAGTGATTGTATTTTGTATTTAATTAAGAATGATAATGTCATAGTTAGTTGTCTTTATTTGTACTTTATTTTTATTTTTAAAAAAGTTAGCTTATTTTTTTTATTTGGTTAGTTTGATAAACCCTTATTATCAATGTATAGAGTTGATCAATTTGCTTTCAACTATGATTTTGGTAAAGTCGAGAGTTATGCTTATTAATAGGGAATTTAACACATAACTATCACATACTCGCCCACACCACAATCTGGACCTTGGATCTCTTGAAAAAGAGTCAAACCTAAACTATTGTACTGTCTCCTCGGGACAAAAAATCTAGATTATATTGATTCATTAATGTGAACATTACAATATTCTGGTGCTAGCACTATCCACCAACTAAAAAACAAAATGGAATGGATCAGGAGTAAAACATCCATAACTAAATATACATAAGAATAGAAGCAAATAACAACAAAAATACTATAGCTATATCTTGCTGCAATACACCACCAGATATCAACATTCATCTTCGGAGTCTATTAGATGAAGAAATTATGGGCACATCTTCTATGATATCGTTTGAAATATTCAAAGAAGAAAATGAAGTAATCAATTAGAAAAAGGTAGATTATATTTATTCATTAATAGGAACATTACAATATTCTGGTGCTAACACTGTCCACCAACTAAAAAACAAAATGAGGAGGATCAGGAGTAAACCATCAATAATTGAATATACATAAGAATAGAAGTTAATATCAACAAAAATACTATAGCTATATCTTATTGCAATACACCAACATTCATCTATGGGAGAGTCTATTATATGAAGCAAGTTTGGGCATGTCTTCTGATATTTTTTGAAATCTTCAAAGAAGAAAAAAAAAGTAATTAAAATCTAAATCTGCTTATTATTGTTAACTGCCTTCTTCTTAGTTTCCTATTGGACCTTTTGAAGATCTTGAATCATATGAGAAAGCTGATGAAGTCTATCAATAACATCTCGAGGTGTGTTGGAAGTCCCATAGACTTGGGAATGAATGTGTCCCACATGTAACAAAAGATCAAAGGTCAAGTCTCTAAAACTATATCCCATGGAGGAGCAGATCCGATAAACACCTTTTTGCATCTGTATTTCCAAATGTGCTTGAGAAGGATGAGTCTACAAACATCACAAAGTTTGGGGCACTGATCTAGCTGAGAAAAACCAAGCAAAGAAAGCTTCCAAGATCTAGTGAAAGAGGGAAAAAGAAAAAAGTAGAAGACATCGAAAAACTATTTAGCCATGTCACAAAACCAAACCAAGTGAATAAGAGTTTCTAAAGAATTACAAAAATTGTATTGAGGGGGAATGTGTAAAATCATAGCCAAAGTTTTAGTAGTTGAATTTTTTTTATGCAAAATATGTCATCGAAGAAAATGAGTTTTGGATTCAACAAGAGCTTTCCAAATTTGAGTAGCAAGAAACTATCATTGAACATTGGTAAAATTCACTTGACATTGAGATTAGAGTCTAAATAAGGGGAACACAAAAGATTTTTGTATAACCAACTAGAAGTAATGGAAGATATTCTATGATCATTAAGCCATCTCCAGTCTTTCCAAATATTATGGATAGTTGCTCCCAACTTCGTAAGGACCTCACAAGGGATGGAAGCCACAAATAAGCCATAAGACTATTTGAACCTAGAGGGAAGGGAATAATAATTGCATATTTTATTCCAATTAAGAATTGAGTAGCTATCCTAATCCCAAATATCTTTAATTTTATTAATACCTTTCTTCAAAAAAGCTATACCTTGA